>JABUQX010000914.1:0-82789 GCA_015478945.1 Trachelipus rathkii
TGTCGACTTGACGTTTTCTGCAACGAAGCATCATAAAATCCGCCATTCCTTCACATGTCTTGTTACTGTGAGCGTGCTTCACACGTGATAGCTACTTCAACAGCAGAAAAGCCATATGGACAGGACAATCTGCGCCATGTTCCATCAGAGTCCAGGAAAATTTTACCGTAAAACATCTGGAGTGAATCTGGATATATGCTGGGAACTTTCATCATTTCCACACCGTTTGATGGACCTGCGTACCTGCAGCTACTCCAGAAAAACGCTTCCGCAGCTCATGGACAACATACCCCTTGCGACCCGCAGAACATGTGGTTCCAACATGATGGCGCTCCAACGCACTTCAGCCACCAAGTACGGGTGCATCTGAACAGAGTCTACACTGAAAAATGATAGGAAGGGGACCTGTTGCCGGGCCTGCAAAATCGCCCGACTCACGCCCCTTAATTATTTTCTTTAGGGGCATGTGAAGAGTTTTGTGTACATCAACCCAGTCAACACAAGAGAGAACTGATCAGCGAATTCACTCTTTATCACATCAACACAGTGAGGCATGTCGTAGAGTCGACAGGGCAATGCACGGCGATTTTAACTGAATGTAAATCAGTTTTAGGGCAAACACTTTGAACACCTCCTGTTAATTTTCCCAATAAAATGATTCATAACAACTACCATGTTTGGCTTACAAAACCTCGCTCAAAACACACACTTGTTTAACAAAATATCCGTATTGTTACCCTCTTTCAACCCTCGGAGTACACAGAATGTACGCACGCACCACATACATAACATTAGAATACACAAAATCTCCGGTTACGAAGTAACGACGACACAACAAACTAGTGTACCTTACATCATTCGTAACTTGAAACAAGCGCAACAACATAAGCTATTAACAATATAATGTTCCTTATCTTTGCTCTATCAGCCTCGAGTTTGTCGCAGAGGTTTGAATCACCATATATATATATATTCTCATAATATGTCCAGGTTTAACCAAGTTTGTTATTGGGCAGATTTTAATACTTTATATACTTGTGAATGTTTTCACACCGCCCAGGACCCCGCAAAACCTAGGCCTGCCATTGCCGCCCAGGGCCCACGCAATCTAATCACCGCTGTTAATATAAATATATAATATATAATATATATATAAAATATATATAAATAGATAATATAAGATATATATATATATATATATATATATATATATAGATATATATATATATGCAACTTTTAATGACCAAAATTTATCCACATTATCTTATACAAACTTAAGGTCCACACCCCTCTTCTAACAACATCTTAGCAAACATCCCACTACTATATCCCTATGTGGGGAAAATTAGCCCAACCATCGTTAGTCCTGCTGTCGGTAGAAGTGGACTAATGATTGTGTAGTGTGTTTGGCACCCACTATCACTTATCTCTGCCAAATGCTAATGCCGGCTCGGAGAAGGTCGTGATCCGTTAATCGGCCTTCTATCTTTGCGGCAAAAAGTTGAATCGTCATGGGACATGAATGTCAGAAAATGAATGTTGAGGAGAGAGAGAGATGATGACGTATTTAGAAAGGGCAAATTGATATGCGCTGTGACTGAAACAAAGATAATAAAAACGGTGAAAATGAAGTGTGTAAACAAATCTGAAATGATGTTGCTAGTGGAAAGAATGAGAGGGAGAGAAGGAGTTCAATTTTGATGAGTGATTTGTGTACAGAGCTATGGTATGACTTTGTGTGTTTGAGTACTAGAATTCTAATGTTAAATTTAAGTTGAAAAGTTTTAAATTGGCTTCGTTTTTGTATGGTCCATCTGAGGGAAAAGTTGAAGAGAGTACGATTTCTGATAACCGAATGATAGTTTTGAGTGGGTGAGTAGAGCTTGAGATTATTGTGTCTCTGGGATCCTAAATGATGGATACGATTAGAAAAGGGATGGTAAAAATAAGGTGGTTTTGGTGTCGGAAAAATGAGAATGCTAGGAAGGTGATTGATTTCTGTGAGAAGAAAGGGTTGTTAAGTAAACTTTTTTTCGAGCACAAGAGTGTTCAGAAGTATACTAGAGTTGGTTGTAGTAGAGATTGTATCGAAGTAAAAAGTATATTGGAATTGCTATTGTGAGGAAGGAGATGTTGAATTATCCTTTTTATGTTAGATCAGAGAGGTGTTTAGAAATGGGTATCGTATCTTTATGGGTTCTATGTAAAATTAGGTTAGCAGGGGCTTGGATGGAGAGGAAGGTGATACGATGGAAGTGGGTAAAAATAAGAGTGAGAAGTTAAGTGAACAAGGTAATAAGATAAGTATCTAAGAGCGCTCGCAATAAATCAGTTGAATGTGGAACAAGTGAAACTGAACAAATCTGGAGAAAATAAGAAGAATGTTGGCGTGCAAAAGAAGTATGTGGATTGCTAAAGTAGGAAGTAAAAAATTTAACAGTGAATGCATGAATGAAGACTGATCAAGCGTGTTAAATTAAAAAAATAGCGTGTTAATGTACAAAAGCCAATGCATGAAGTTTCAAAAAGAAAAGTTGGGAATTATATAAGAAGGAAAACAAAAATACTAAAAGTGCAACGTGAGGAAAGAAAAGTAAATGAACACGTTTGGGAGGAGGATGAATGGAGACTTTACAAGGGAATAGGAAGCGCTCGGAAGGAAAGGCTAAAAAGGTTAAGAAGAGAATAAGGGGAATCTCTTAGAATAATGAATATGAGGGGCTTTTGAAACTGATGAAAAAGGAGTGAGGAGTGTGAAATAACACTCTCGAAAATCTGTTATAATATAGCAGAATGAAAAAGTGATAATGAATGTGTGTGTTTGATTGTGCAAGAATTAATAGTATTTTGGGATGAAGTCATAGCAAGAGGAAGTAATGTAGAGTGAGAAAGTTGAGAAGTAAAACTGAGTAAGATGAAATACTGCGTGTGAAATAATCAATGAACGAGCGAAATGGTGATGATATGGATTGAGTTGTGTAATAAAGCTTTATGACGGATTGAGGAGAGCATAATAGTTACCCTTATATTACAGGTAAGGAAATTTAAAGGGAACTTAGAATATAAGGGAAATTAAGTTTAGAGTTTAGGAAGAATATATGCTGGTATTTGGGCGGAATCGCGTCGAGTGGACTGAAGACTGGTGCGTGAAAGAACAAGCGGCGTTTAGTAGTGAGGATGTGAATCAAATCTTTACATTGAAACAAATATTGAGAAAATGAGGGAGAAGAAAATAAATTGTATTTAGTTTTAGATTGTAACAGCGTATGATAGATTAATAGAAAGCCTTTGTCAGTATTAGTATATATGGTGTCTGGTAGGCTCTGTAATGAATCAAAGTAGTATGACGATAGTGAAACGGTTTAAGAATAACACTAAGTAACACAAAAAATGTTTCTTTATTTTTTTTATTGAATCTTATATATTTTTTGACTCTGAACACAGAAATACCTTTCCTTTTTTCTATCATCGATACTTGAGATAATCGTAATATTTAAGCTTTGCATTTAATGTTGCAATGAGCTTACATATAGTTTACTTATTGCAACTTTTTATTTGAAGGTTTATATTACAACAGAAACTTATAAAAAAGACTCTTTACTTTGATGAGATACATTCTATATCCCAAAAATATGCAATGAACTTTAATAGCAAAAAACATAATACTTTGCATTTAAATCTTTGTGGATCTCTTCTTTGTGAGTCGATTTGTTCTCATCAAAAAAAATTTAATTATCCATCATTGCACTATTCACAACGTTCTGTATCGCTTACCATGTGCTGAATGTGAGGGTGAAAATCTTCACCAGTTTTCACTACATCTCCCTAAAATTCTCTCGAAAAAAGTCAAATGCGAGGAAATAAGCACTTTGACATACGACCCCATTTTTCTATAAAACCAATGAGCATTTTATCAGCTGTTTTGTATGGATCTTTATAATTCTAAAAAATCCCTGAACCACATTACGGAATTCACACCAGGCATCATTTTCAAATATGCTCGTCTTTTCCTTCAATTTCAAGGAATTAAGGAGTGTTACTATATGGAAGAGCTTATTCCAGAAAAGAAAGAAAAAAAACCTAGTACAAATATATAATATATATATATATATATTATATATAATATAATATATAAGTAGAATTAATATATATATATATTAGAATATATATAATAATATATATATATAATATATATATATATATATAATATATATTATATAATATATAATATATATACTATAATAATAAATATATATATATATATATAACTCTGCATCCGTGGAATACATACGTTCTCTTTTATGTCATGACTTGTCATAAAACAATTTACTTACAGAAGGGGTGGAATAGGGTAGTTTTCATTATGAGAAACTGGGGCCTAATGAGGAATATTGTGTATGAAAAGATTGCCTTCTGTTACCTTTGCATATTTTGTATATCCACAATGTAGAAGTAGCATCATAAAGGGTTCGTTGCTTCGCCATATTCTGGAATAGCAAGCATTGCTTTTCTTTCCCTTACCCAATCTTCTAGGTTGTTTACAACTTCCACATATAATAAGGTGCCCAGTGCTTATCTTAATCACCATACGCATACCAAAGTAGAACCTGTACGCTATCCAATACTTTGTTCCCCACAATTTTGGTGGAAATGTTGCTTAGAACTAACATAAAATCCACACACATAACAAATGAATCTGCCAACGTTTGACACTGTCTACTTGCAATTTTATAAATTTAATGATAGTATTACTAATATTCTGAAAATTATAAAAAAATATTTAACATTTTACATCACCCTCAATATTATTGCACTAGAATGTAGTTAAAAACAATGGGATAATAATATATATATATAATATATAATATAATATAAAATATATAATATAATAATTATTATATAATATATATAATATATATATTAATATATATATATATATATATATATATATATATAAGAAATTATATATTATATGTAAATCTGTTTAAGCATGAAATCCCCATGAAAAACATTAATGGCAACTGACTTATAACGAGCCATCAGGTACCACCCTACAAAATGAGAGATGCCAAATAATTACTTCATGCCGTCCGTTAACACAAAACGGTCGATAGCTTGAGAAAAAAACTAAAAACATATATGGCAATAAAAAACTAAATAAAACACAATAAAAAAATCAAAGAAACGAAAAAAAGAATTTTTTTTGTAGCTGTTGTAAATGTTGTTCAAAAGTGATTGGAGTGTAAAAAATGGTTGAATGTGATTTTCCTTAATATTAATAGCGGAGTGAGGCAGGATATGTTATGTCTCCTGTATTCAATTTGTTTATGGATGGGTTATGAAAGAATAGAATGGGGTGGATGGAAAGATATTAGAATGATGCGAGAATGGAAGTGAGAGAGGGCCCTAACCATATATCGGATATTTGTTTTGGTGGACTCTTGAAGATTATTAAGATTGCAGCTGGTAAAAGGAGGTCAGATAAGATAAGGTATGGTTGTTTTTTTTGAGACATTCCCTCGGTGTAAATTATGTTAGATGTGAGACAGCTGGAACAAGTGTCTGAGTTAAATATTAGAATATATGTTCTATTAAATGGAACGGCATAATGCAGATGCAGAATCTGCTGGGTTACAATTAATATCGTTGTGATGTGAAAGGACTAACTTTTAGTCGCTTAGGTCTACATGAGGGTATCGTTACTGTGTTATATGCATAGTGTGAGACTAGTCGTCTGAATAAGAGTGTATAAGACTAAAGTTACTGTGTTTAGAGACAATCTTAGCTTGTAGTGGTGAGAAAATTGGGTAAAATGAGAATGAACGTATTAGAGAGTTGTGTGGTGTGAAAGAGGGTAAATGAAAGAATAATGAATAGTACGTATATGGTTTTCATGTGAAAGGACATGGGAAACCGCCGATTAGTTCCGGGGTTGGTTAAAGCTCTATATTAGGGTGTGGCGGAATCGATATCATCTGTGTACCGTTAAAAAAGTGGATTGATCTATATATATATATCTGGAGGAGAGAAATGTGAGTTTGCAGAGGCTAAGAATAAAGTGCATAATAGGAGTGAATGCGGGGATTTCGTGAGGTATATGTTTTGCTCTCACCTGGCCAACGGATGAACCCTACCTGTATCTATTATCCTATTTTGAGTCCGCGTCGCTGGTCCCGTGAAGTTCTTAGGGTGGATTTCTGACTTGCACGAGTTTCTCACTAATAGTATAGATAAAGTATTGAGGGTGGTAAGTCAGGCTTTCTTTTCACTTGTGTCATATGTTCTTCTACTACTTTGCTGTTCCGGTGTAGTCCCGCACCTTACCCCAGTCTTGTGGGAAAAAAGGTAGGATGCATGATTTATATAATATATATAAGTATATTATATATATAATATATAATTATATATATATATATATATATATAATTAATATATATATATATATAATATAATATATATATAATTAAATAATATATATATATTATTAATATCATATAGTATATGATATAGTGACATTCTCTTTTAAGAATGTAAATTACTTTAACACAATATCATTTATTATTTAAAACTATATAAAAAATTATTAAAAACTTTAACAAAGTGGCAAGGGTGGGGAATATCTTCTGCAAGAAAGGCCTTCAGTCGCCGGACCTTATTCATCTGTATCCGATTCTCGGTACTAATTTGATACATTTAATTTGTTCATTGACTGTGTAGTGTGTTCGATTTTGTTGTTTCTTCTGATTGATTCACTATAATTTCCATTTTTTACAGTTAAAAGGATGTTGTGAGAATTGGGTTCATTTCTTTCACCCCTGAAGCATTAATAGGTTCAAGTCTAGCTCTGGAGCATCAGGAAGATCTCGATATTTTTACTTTAAGTTGAGGAATGGGGTAATCAACTGTAGTTTTTTCATTTATTTGTGAATTTAAAATTGGCTTCTTGGTTTAACATGAGGAATTTAAATATCGTTTGAGATCATAGCCATGTTGTAAATCTTCTTTTATATCGAAAGATTCTGCCTATTATATGTGTTAGACAACCTGTGCAAACCTAATATGTAAATTCCCGGATGGCTGGCAGTCCAAAACTGAGTCTGCAATGTTTTGCATTGAAGGATGTCTTAAATTGGTTATGTTCTCACATGCAGGATTGTTGATAACAGTATCTGTATTTATGGGACCGATTCTGTTAGATATTAATATAAATTTAAGAGTGCTTTGACCGTTTGTCCTGTTTAGAATTTGTTTAGAACGATTTCTTGCTCTGTTTAGGCTTTGTGAAAGATTTTACTTGAGTAATGCAGTTTAGAATTTATAGTGAATAAAAATCATTGAAAAAACCAACAAAATCGAAACACCCAGTCACTGAAAAAAAATTAAATGTATCAAATTAGTTCGCGCACGCATAAGATGAATAAGTCCGGCAGACTGAAAGGCCTATCTCACTTGTGTTAAAGTTTTTAAATAAGTTTTTAATATGTTTTGAATAATAAATGCTATTTTAAATAGTTTACATTCTTAGGTTATATGATGTTACATTGCTTACTGGCGTGTTAGCAGTTAGAGTGATATATTATATATATAATATATATATATAAATATATATATATATAATATATAATATATATATATATAGATAATATAGATATAATGAATATAATAGATATATATAATAATAAACATTAAATATATATATATAATAATATATTATATATAATATATATATATATATAATATATAGTATAATATATAATTATATATATAATATATATATAATAATATAAATATATATATATATATATATATATATATATATATATCATAGTTTTTCTGCGCGATTATCAAGTTTCTTTCGATGTTTTTTGACGTAGGCAAATAGAAGCATTGCTTTTTTCAATTTTGAAAGAAAGCCACGCCCACATGTTCGTTACAAAATTTTGAATTTATTTTCAATTATAAAAGGGCATATCAGAAAATTGGCAGACAATATTCTTATTTATCTGACCTACTGGTAATATATATATACTGTGTACCAGTCATTCTACCATTAACAGCTTTCCTAAGAAACTCTGCATTATTCGTTCCCTAAATATTTAAACTCAGATACTTGCTCCATTTTCTCACCATCTTCATCTTCCATCTTCACACCACAGACTCTCCTCACTCACTACCACAACCTTACTCCTATCTACGTTTACTTTCAAATCTCTCCTTTTAGATACCCTTCCAAACCCCTGTATCAATCCACTGAAACTCTTCAAATTCGCCACACAAAACCAAATCCTCCGAGTGCAATAAGCAGGGCCTCCTCCTCCACTCTCTTCCATCATTCAAACACCTTCCCCTGCCATCCCTATCTCTAATTCTTTCATAACCCATCCATATACAAATTAAATAACCAACGAGACATAACACACCCCGGCCTCACTGCAATATCAATATGAGATCATCAGTTTTAAAAAATTAAAAAAAAAAACAGGGTTTATAAATAAAAAATTACGTAAAAAATCAGATAATTTAAATCATTTAATTTAATTAGAGCCTACCCATTTATATATATATAATATAATAAATAAAATAATTATATATATATAGTATATATATATATAATAATATATATATAATATATATTATATATATATAATATATAATATAATATATATAAATATATATAATAATATATATATAATAAATTATATTATATAAGATATATAATATATATATAATATATATATAATAGTAATTATATATATATATATTATATATATATATATATTATATATATTATAATATATATATAATATATATATTAATATATAATATATAATATAATAATATTATATATACAGGTTGATTCAAAACCTCTGCGACAAAATCGGAGGGCTGATAGAGCAAACAAAAAGTATATTTTATCCGGCCTATCTTCAATACGCTTCGTTTCAAAGTTACCGACGATTGAAGGTACACTAGTTATGTTGTGTGACGCGTCGAATGTAGGTTACCGACGATTTAAGGTACTCAATTTTAATGTGTTGTGCGTGCGTACATGGTACGCTTAACGCCTTCGGAAACGTGGCAATACCTTTACCTTGTCCAATTCATCGTTGATTCAGGACAGTGTAGGCATCGATTACGAATGGATTACGAGATTGGATTCCCATTATCCCGAAGCGCGATGAAGGCGAGCAAACATTGTGTTGTGGGGGTATTTCTGTGTTGAAACCTTCCCGGTACATAAGTACGCTCTTGCGTCCATTTGCGTCGCCGCACCGTAAACACATATTATCATGTCGGTAACTCTGGAAGAGAGTAGTATCCATTCGTAATCGATGCTACAATGTACTGAATCAACGATGAATTGGCAGGTAAAGCTATTGCCACGTGTTTCCGAAGGAACTTAAGCGTACACATGTACGCACGCACAAACACATCAAAATTGAGTAACCTAATCGTAGGTAACCTACATGCGACGCGTCACACAAAATAAACTAGTTACCTTCCAATCGTCCGTAACTTATGTAACGAAGCGCATACAAAACATAGGTTATTAACAATAAATGTTCCTTATCGTTGCTCTATCAGCCCTCCGAGTTTCTCGCAAGTTTGAATATATATAGTATATATATATATATATATATATAATATAGTATATATATAGATATATATATAATATATATTATATATATATATATATATATATAATATATATATAATATTATATATATTATATATATATATATATATATTATATATATATATATATATATATATATATATATATATATATATATATATATAGATGATAGATAGATGAGCAGTGTTCTTTTTTGATGCCAGGCAAAAAATTGGATCTTGCCCTTAAGAAATGTTTATCACAAATAATTAGTGTGAAATCCTTTTAAAACGTATTATCATCTGAGCAAAGTGAAGAAATAATAAACTTGTTACTAAAATATTAAATTAGCATGACTTTTTCTCAATAATTTTGTGGTGCAGAACACTTTCTATTAGTTTGTAATGATTTTAATAGCTTTAAAATATTTATAAAATTGAACAAAAATTTGTATTGAGAAATTGGTAAGATGTGCAAACCATAACTCTTATACATTCTTTATCATCTTTACAATCTTTTAATTATTACATAACTGACCATTTAAAAAGATTATCTATAATATATAAAGGGATTAACTATTTTCAGATAAACATTTTTCATAGTTATTTTGATTTGTACTTTCATTCCTTTGTAACATATTTATTTCTTTTTCCAATCGAAAACAAAAGTTGAATTTATAAACTGAATTTATATATTTCGTATGAGGCAAAACAAATAAAACATATTTTAGTGAAATTAATATTTATTTCATTAAATCCAGTTTGGTATTTTTCTGCTTGCGTGCATTTCAAGTAAGGTGTCAACTCTAATTAGAAAAGATGAACAAATTACTTCGACTTTATTCAGAGAAATAAATCCATTTACTCCATGATAATCACAGTACAAATGTACTTCCTCTTCATTCCATTGAACATGGTTATTGTTCAAACATAATAAACACATTTTCTGTTTAATAGAATCTTCATAAAAGGAACGCAGCGCCTCAGTGAATTTTATTAATTTTTCCTTTTCAAAAAAACACAAAAGAAATACATTCCTATCTAAGAATTCTTCCACATTTTCATGATTCAAAGACATTTTAGCAATTTCAGGTAACTTTCTGAATAGTAAGTCTCTTTTAATATCTGATGCCTTCTCGTAAGAACATCCACGATATTTTAAAAGTTGATCAAACCATTCGGGTTCTTCATATTTGGTGAGTGGTGAATAAACAATATTCTTTTTCCATTCATCTATTTTTTCATCAGTTTTCAGAAACCACTTTATAATTCTTCTTAGGAAAGAAAATGGAGTAGTTTCCTCCAGTTCAATAAAAAAAAGTTCTGTTTTATTAGAACGAGTCAACCGCTGGAAATATTCATCCTTAAAATCGTCAATCTCATCACTTCCAACAACCCATTTAAAAATTTCTTCAATTGAAGTTATGCTCTTGTTCAACATAAAATTAAAGAAATAGTCGAATGTAAAATCTTTTTTAAACCTCTGTAAAGTTTTGTGATTTATATTTAGGTAATGTAAGAACAAATCAGCTAATCTGAAATTACCATGACGAAGTATTATACGCTGAAAGATTACATTTCCTTGGTTCACCAAAATGTTCTCTCTGTCAACTGAATTTGCACTTTCTAAAATCAAATTAATATTATCTAAATCATCAACTGAAAATTTATTTACCCAGAATAACTGAGATATTATATGTAAATCATCATTGAGAGAGTAAATTATTTCTTTTGATTCAGAACTTATAATCTGCTCCTTTAAGTGAGAAGGAGTCTTAATCCAAAACTCTCTTAGTAACTGGCGATAATTGTAAGACTGGCATACATATTGGTCATTAAGAATCTTAATAAATTCAATCATTAGTTCATAATATTCATCCACTCCCAAATTATCGAAGACTATATACGCCATATCCATAAATTGATCTTGATATGGCCAAAATAAAAACCAACTAACTATTTCATAAGAGCAATGAACATTTAAAAAAAAATCTTTTAATTCTCTTTTGTTCATCAAACTAATAAAATATACAATAATATACCGATTAGTTAAAAACTCTTTAGATAAGAAATAATTAATTGGTGACCAGTCATACTTGAAATCTTTCAAAATCGAACTTAAATAATCGCAGTAAGAACTAAAGAAAAGTTTTCTTACACTTTTTACCTCTGTTTGAGTATTTCTGGGTCCCCATTTTGGACCGCAGCTAAATTTAATTGCTGATAGATTTTTATTCCTCAACCCATAAGAGAAAACGATTTCCTCAAATTTACGTGTTAAAACACCTCGGCTTATCGCTGACGTTGATTTTTTCTTCTTAAGATAATCAGACCACATTACCATCGGCGAATCAGTACTAAGCTCACAAAGCATCTTTTCAAAATTTGGATCGTTATTTTTTTCTTGCTGATACATGGGATATATTTCAATAATTTGGCAAGCTATTTGTATTTAAGAATACTTAAACTGTTCCTTTAAAGTTCTCTCGCTGAGTTTTTCTTATCAATCAATCATTTTGATGTTGAGATTAACATTTAATAAATTATTACTAATTTAAATGGTAACAATTAAAGGGATGATGACTGTTTCGATGACTCATTCAGATCCTATAGGAAGAATCAATGTTTGGTATTTATTTCAAACAAGGGTATAGTCTTTAAAATTTCAGACATTGATTCGTATGAAGAGCAGCTTCAGTCCGGGTAAATTAATGGACTTAACAAGAGTAGAATTATTTCCGTCTTCGTGGGATGGTTTAATAATACAACATTGCTGGATTCTACAAAGGCTTTGAGGAAGGCACATTACTCGCTGAAAAAGTCGAAATTATTCTGCAAGTAGATTATATACATATATATATATATAGTATATATATATATATATATTCTTTTTATTATCATTTATTATATATATAGTTATTATAATATATAATTATTTAATATTATATATATTATGATATTAATATATATATATATTATATATTATATATATAAATGTTATGTTATTATACCTCTTTCTTCCAATGCTCTATATTATATTATATTATAGTATATTTATATTATTATCATATTAATATTGATGATATCCATATCATCATCATCATCATCATCATCCATATAATTTTTCAGTCCATCTCTTCACAAGATTGGGGGTAAGGTGCGTTAACATGCATCGACAGAAAAGTAGTAGATGAGAATATGAGCAAGTAAACAGAAAGTGCAGCCTTTCGCCCCTTTATACTTTAAGTGAACTCGTCGCCGTCAGAAAATCGAGCTAAGAGCTTCACGGGACTGAACGGACCTAAGAGACCCAAATATGCAGTCTGGTCAATGTGAGTTAATCGTCTTTGGCCCAGGTGTGCGATAACCATATGTAGGCTTTTAGGACAAACACCGCAATTCACTGCTATTATGCCGCTTTCTTTAGCTCTGCAAATCAAATTTCTACCTCCTGCTTCTTTTACTGATTAAATCCTGTTTTCTTTCGGTTCCAGACGGCCGATTCCACTCCGTATACTTCGTTAATAACCGACTTATCCATCCTTTACTGACACCATCTAAGTATTTCATTAATTCTCTATTTACCCTTTCTTCACACCATATAACTCTATAATACTGTTTCATTCCTCATTTTATCATTTTTTCACACCCTACACCCTTGGATTGTGCATTGAAACAGTTGACTTTAGATCTATAGCCTCTTGATCACCCGAATCTCCACTACTATATCATTAACAGGGTAACAACATACCCTGCAACTCTTACTTTTATTCTTTCATCACTCCAGTCCAAATCAAATTAATAACCGGAGACATACACATGTCTGCGCTTACTGTAATGTAATATTTACGCCAATCATTTGACTCCATTTTCTTTTAACACGGGTTCATTCTTCATTTACTTTGTATTGCATTAAGAGCTTTACAACACACATTTTATCATAACGCCTGTTGCTCAGAGCTTCCATATTAGTACTATCATCCCTGTTGCAAATTCATAAAGCTTAAATACTTTATTTCTCCTTCTCCTCATTTTCTCATGATTGTTTCTCGTAAGATTTGATCACTATCTACCATTTTATAACAGCACTTTGTCTCCCAAGTATTCCCTTTAGTCACATCGATACTCTTTCGACAAATACAGCTATATGTTCCATACAACTCATAAACTAATTCCGATGTATTCCTCCATTACCCTTTTCTCCTTACCTTATATTTACTATGTTATTACTGGCTCTGCTTCAATCCCTCGGAACTATACCCTCCCATAAACGCTTTGAACCACCATCCAAATCCCAAATCAATATAATCCTTCTTGTAATTTCAGTAATTTCCTCTATACCTGTAGATTTCATTCTTCAAGTTTCTCACTCTACCCTACTCTCTATTAATTACCTCATCCCATATACTATTGCTTCTTGCACATCAAATCACTTTTATAGGTTTTTGTATTTGGCAAAATTATGAGATTTTTGAAGTGTTCCCTCCACATCCTCACGCATCCGTTTCAGTACCATCCCTATTCGTTATTTTCTAAGCAGATTCCTATTCTCATTCTTAGTTTCGCGCTTCTTCAAAAGCTTCCTTTTGCTTGTAAGTGCCATTGCTCCTCTTCAACTGTTTCTTCTTTTTTTTCCTGCTGATGCTATTAATTATAATTCTTTTCATTTTAATGATTCCAATTTTCCCTGTAGACATTTTTTTACTTCTTACATTGTTTTAGTACATTCGACCATGCTTCTTTTTAGTTTTTACCTTTGAACAACTCTCTTCATTCCATCACTCTGTAACATTTTAGTCCCTGACTTAGACATCCCCACACTTCTTTGCATGTACAACCGCTTTCTTCATTTGGTTCCAGATTTGTTTAGTTTGAACTTGTTGACATTCAAATGATTTACTTGCAAGCAGTGTTGGAAAAAACCGGTTGGCCAAAAAAAACTAGCCCTGCCTTTTTTTTTGGGGCTTTTGGGGGTTTTATTGGACTTTTTTGGGTTTTCATTGGGCTTTTAAATTTCTATTTTTGACGAAAAAATAAAATTTCAATAACAATTGAATTCGTTTTTCGTAATGTTATTTTAGTATTATTTGACAAATACATTATATAGACTATAAAATTTACAAATTAAACATATAATTTGGTAACAGACATTATCCAATTCCTTCTGCTTGATGTCAATGCCTAATTGGTGAACTTGTAAAGGTAATGACATACTTTGTCTACAGGTTACTGATAGTAATTACATAACAGGACAATCTTAAGTCATTAAGTAATATATTTAATTTATATTATTTTAACCTTTGAACTTGTGTCACATGAGATTGAGGCTCTGGAAGCTATGTAAGTTAAAAGACATGATAGGGTAGTTGTTACTAGAAAAGGCAGGCTGACAGACACCTCCAAGGAACTGCCCAACCGCCCAGAATCTGGTTTTTTATTGGTACCGGTAAGATTGGGATCTTTGGGTATAAAAATACGGTATAAGTATATAGTTCCAATAAACATATAGATTACAAAATGAGGCAAGAATGGTAGAAGATTCGAGCGATGTTTTTAATTGTATATTATATTATATTATATGATAGTTGATTATTATTTATATATTATATATAGTATATATTTATATTCTAATATATTTTATTATAATATATATTATTTATATATATTATTTATATATATTATATATAATTTTATATCTAATATATATATATATTAGTGTGTGTGTGTGAAAACTAGTTGAAAGTCATCAGGGAAATAGTGAAGGAGTGGTTGTCCAAGGGTTAGTGGTGGCCTATTGTTCATCATTACTAATGTTTAGACAGGGACTTAATGCAGGTTTTAACGTTTGCAGTGATCAAAGTGGTACTTTAGTTTAGGATTAGTGAAGGATGTATAAATTCAAATGATTTTGATAAACTTCTTGGGTGGCGAGGATAAGAAGTTTTAGTAAAAAGTGTAAGGTTTTCACCTAGGTTACTCAATAAAGTTTTAACTACGATATGAATGGGGATTGGCTGAGTCTGTGGACAAGAAAAAGTTTGGTGTGATTTCGCAGTATTTGAAGTAGATATAGTGTTGGAAGAAGGAATGAGAAGCTAATAAGGATGGGCATAATAATGAATGTTTGTTTAAATTACAAGAGCAAAGAGTTTAAGTAACTGTATAAATAGCTATGTAGCGCCAGTAGAGTTTTGTTAACCAGTTTGGGACCTTATTTAAGAAGCCTTAGATATGCTGAGAGAGTGCACGGTATACGTAACTAGGACGACTGAGTTCAAAAATCTAAAAACGGCAACCGGCATTTTTTAGGCCGACTCGCGCCCGGCCGGCCGGAAAAATTCAGGAAAACCGGGTTTTTCGGGGTACTGTATTTACACTAAATAATAGAGGGTTAATCAACAAATAAAAATATATTTTTTAATTCATTACCTCTTTATAAATTGCTGAAAATGTATAACATAACTAAATAATCAATTTTTTTTTTGGTTTTACTATGTTTGTATTCCTATTCATTAATATAATTTTCGAGTTTTTGACATAAAAATTTGAAATTTGATAGTCTCTAATCGGACAAGAAATAAATATAATTGTTAACATATTATAATATTTATTATTTAAAGTCTATACGAATAGTTTTTCCGATCTTTTTCAAATGATTTATTTAATTGAATTATATATTTGTATTATTATAATTATATAGTATATAATATATTATAAGTTGTATATTTATATATATATATATTATATATATGTTATTATATATATAATTATCTTATTATATTTATGATATATATACATTGGTTGTAAAATTGTTGCAATGAGATTTGTGTTCTAGGTACGCCTTTAAGATGAAATAGGAGATGAGCATATTTTTGGCAACATTTATTATATGGACGTTTCGGGTATATATACTATCAGCATGGCAATTGAATAATATATATAATTTTATAAGCACAAAATATAAATAAAATGAAACTAATATAAAAATGAATCAATCATGACCTATTTAAAATAAATAAATAAACCGAAAGTACGTAAGATTGAGTTAGGTTTTCCTTTTACAGAGAAGGCGAAATGCAAACTGAAGTAATAAGTTTGTTTAGTGAGAAAAAGTTACTATGGTTGGGATATATATAATTAATGTGGAGTGAAGAGGGGGATGGATCGACAATCCTTATTAATTTCGGGTTTTAATTCAAAAATGTAGAGAGATTCAAGAATCTTTCTGTCGAGTTGATCGTTGGCAGGGGATAGGGAGATAAATTTTTTTTGTGCAATAGGTGATTATTTTGAAAGGCATGATTTGCTATGGAAGGAGTATTGTTCTGGGGTTGGGTGATGGTACAGTTTTATAGGAACATCCCGGTGTTCGGATCTCAAGTACAGTTGGGGCCTGTTTGCCAAGGTAGGGACGTTGCAGTGACGACTTATACAATATAACTAATGAGGACTCATATGGTAGAGGAAGAGATTTTATGGCGAAAATTATAACTGTGGTTATTAATACGGAATGAAATTAGCGAGCAAAAGGAAAAGCTTGGATAGAGTGTGGATTGGCGAGTTTTCACAAGTTTTGGCGGTGCTAGCGACGAAGACGGAATTTTAGATAGATAAGGTTGTTTTGGGACGGTCTGGGCTTGAAATTGGGCGGAATGGTTGATTAAGAAGTTGTTTCCTAGGTTTGTATAGTTTGTGAGGAAGAGATGCAAAAGGAATGTGCAGGTTTTGTATTTCAGGTGGGAAGAGCCCATGAGCGGCATAGTTAAGGCACGGAATATTTTGCATTGTAGTGAAGACAGTTTTGTATTTATAGGGGAGAAAACTAAAAACAATTAAGTTATGTAGTAGAAGAAGGTTTTCTTTTTCTCCCTAAATACACTGTCTTCACTAAATCAAAATTTACGTGCTGTTAATTATGCGCTCCTCATGGTGGTGCTTTCCCTTGAAATGACAATGCTGTCATTTGCCTTTTGCAATATTTTCCTACAACACTGGATTACAAACCTAGTAAGACTTTCTTATACCATTTTCCGCCTAATTTCAGTACGCAACCGGTCCACAATTATCTGTCTAAATTCCGGTTTGCTCGTCCTAGCAACGAACTTGTGAAAACTCTCAAATCACACTCTAGTCATGATTTTCTTTTGCTCGCTTTATTTTTCATTCCTATTATAACACAGATTTCTATTTTTTCGCCATGAAAGATTCTCCTTCTCTACATATGAGGTCCATTAGTATCATTTTGTATAGAATTTGCGACTGACGTCCGTACGTGGCCACAGGCCGTCAATTCTAACTTGAGGATTCGAACACGGGGAGTTTCTTCATAGAATGATTGCTATCAAACCAGAACTCTCCATACGAATTTGCTTTCATAACAACTATTGCAAAAAAATTTAGTTCCTATCCCTGCCTGATCACTCGACGAAAGATTTTGAGGTCTCTCTACTTTTTGAATTAAACCGAACTTAAGATAAGGATTTGTCGTCATGCCCCCTTCACTCATTTTTATAATATATCCCAACAAGTACTTTTTTTCTCAAGTAAACAATTCTTAACTTTCAGTTTGCATTTCGCCTTCTCTGTAAATGATACCTAACTTAGGTATTTTTTCGTGTGATTTATTTTTTTATTTTATGCTATTGTTTTTGTATACAGTTTTTTATATTAGTTTTTTTTATATTTTGTGTTTATAAATTATTATTTTATTTTAATTGGCAGTTTATTCGCTAAAATTCCAAACGTCTTTAATAAATTGTTGCAAATTACTTTCATCTTCTATATATATATTGATAGTTATATATATATATTATATATTCTATATATATTATATATATATATATATTATATATTTTATATGATATATATTATATTATTCTATAGTATTATATATATATATTTTAATACAACTTATTCTTCTGTAGTTCATTATTTCTAAAATTTTCTATAGAAATATTATTTAATTTGAATTAATTAAATTGTATTCTTTTTTACTAGTTACTATTATTAGTTATATTGAAATTATATTTATTTTCATCCTTAGTTTTAAGACTTTCAGTGTTTTTTTGACTTACTTGTGATTTTAGCTAACCGGCGGCCCCGGCGCGGCCCGCCGGACCGGTAAATTAGAGCGTCCGGCCGGCCCCGGCCGCAAATTCCCGCCCAGGTGGTCGCTAATGTCAAAAGATTATCCCCATGGGGTTTGAAGGGTAGAGTATGGGAGAGGCAAGGGTTAGGAATGTTTTTGTGAAGGCGAAACTTCAGAGCGGACATGATAGAAGTCTACAATTTACATAATTGATAATACGGATACCATAAATTTTTCATAGATTGAGCCGACGGGGAACAGGGGGCATGTAGAAAATTAAGAGAAAGCAAGGCATCTTGATATAAAAGGCATTCCCCCGATTCAGTATGACTTGTTTAAATTTTGGATAGTTTGCCACAGGAGGTGTTGAGTGCGGCTCGTTTGCAACATTTAAAAGGATTGGATAGTATATGGATGGTTTGGGTATACTATATAGTATATCTTGATTCAGCAAATTGAAGGGTTTTAGTTTACGTAGTTATTAAGGTTAGACTCATTTTACTATAAAGTTAGTTATAGCTTGTAGTGTGGTAGCATGTAGAGTTTTAAGATATAGTTTTTTTTTTCTTTTAGTTGGGGGGGGGCTAGTTTTTTTATGTTGCAGTTATATGGGGGTTTGTATAATATGATAAGTTATGTGAAGGCGCCTAGGGTGCTTTTGATGATTGCATGACATGTTGTTTTGGTGATTGATTCTATTGGTTGACTGAGAAGTTTGATAGCCCTGTGGCTTTACTCTGTTTTATTTCTGTTGGTTTGGATGTCCTAATATATTTCGATAGATTTTCTGCATTTTATGGTAGTTTATTTCTGCTTGGATTAATTGATGCGATACTTTGATTTAAAAGAAAAGAAATAGATATTTAGTTATAGTAGATCGAGTCGGTAGATTTTTGCTATCGGGCATCTGTCTATAGTTTGCTGACAATATTATTAAAGAGACTTGAGAAAATTGTATTAAGGCTGTTGCTGTGTATATTTTGTATTTGTATTAGACCTGCTGTGTATGTTTCCGTATTACGAGATTCGGAAGGTTGTAGATAATATTTATCTTTTTTTTCTAATACTTTTTCTTTTGGTTATTTTGTTTGTTTTTTTCTCATATTTTAATGAAAAAGGTAATAATGTAGTTTCATTTCTGCCTTTGAGGTAATTACTGTACTAAAACTAGAAAAATTTCTTTAACAAAAATGGAATCAAAAAATTACCTTTTTTTTGCCCTCTAAAAGGTTGTTTTCAGGCGTTTCCTGTGACTGTTCTAATGTCTGTTTCCGGTGTTTTTCTGTGTTGGTAGTCATTGTTTCAGAATTTTCGATTTTTCAAAATCCATGTTTTTTTGGACTCTTCAGTATCACAACTACGGAATTTTTTTTTCGAATAAAATGACAGGGAGAATAAACCGTAATCATGCTTACACTAGTAAAGAAGTAATTTCCCTGACTTATAATGCTTATGTTAACCCCTTAATTGTGAAGACATTTGGACGTCTTTCCAATGAAAGTATATTGAATTGTCTGAAGAATAAAGTGGAGCCACAAGAATGATTTGTGGTTTTGTATATGAGAATTATGAAATGAGATTGCAGGATATGTGCATGATTTCCTTTGAAAGATTTTTAAGAGAGGGTATGATTTTCATGTCTCAACTCAACTCTATTAAGGACAGTCATTCTTGATACAAGACAATGATAGAAAAATAAAAAGTCACAATACATAAACAAAAAAAAGAAAAAAAAAGAGAGCAATTTGCCATGATTTGAGAAATATTTAATTTTTGAATTGGTTTGTGTTAGGATATGATGGCTAATAGTACCCTTGAAAGTTTTAAATATAGGTTAGATAGGCATATAAACGATTTAAGTGTTAAATAGTTAATTTGTGTTGTTGTTGTTGTTGTTTGTTTTAATGGGGCTTTACTTTGCTTATTGAATGAAGAAAATAATTAATATCTCATTGAAAGTTAGAAGAAATGTTTACATGTTCGTTGTAGATTTTGAGATATTTATCATAAAGAAAATATTTTCCGGTTCCGAAAGGACCGCAATCGGAATTAAATCTGAAAGGATCGCGTTGCGCGTCACTGGTTTGCTTCACGTGAATCTACTATAATTAGTTAATTATTTTATTCATCCTTTCTATAAATTCAATAATTTATTCTTCAATATATTATATTATAATAATGATAATACTTATTAAAAATAAACACTTTTAATACAAATCAGATAATGCACGACCTCAAGCTAAAGTGATATAATTTAAAGAGTTTTCTGTCTAAAAGTAATAAACATCACCTGCTCAAATAAGTTTAAAGACAAAGTTAATTTTATCCAAAGGTAAGGCCTCGGTATGAAAAATGTTTACATACCTTAAACCAAAAAGACGATTAAATAATTCGCGAATGCCCATGCGCGGTCAATAGAGATAAGGATTACTCGATCCAAATCACAAGTAAGGAAAACATTCCTTTTTACCTGCTTAAATTACGATCAGATGTTTACTGTTTAAATAATTATATAAAATATTAATAACAATGATTCTTATGTTATACTGGTAACCTTTTGATTGACTATCTTATTAACCGAACCAAAAAGGCTTATACCTACAATTCTAGGCCATAAATTTTGAGGCCCACTAGTTATGCACCAATATTTACGAAGAAATGTCGTTTAAATATTGCTGAATTAGGCTAATACGCCCCGGTAGTACAAAAGCATATCCTAAAATTTAGGCTAAAGAGTTATTTCACACTTTTACAAAGAGAGGTCGAGTTTCACTAGTAGGAGTGCGAACTTGTTGTGTATTTCTCTGTGGATTGCAATGTACATAGGTAATAATATCATTACTAAAAAAGAAAATCGAATGTATTTAAAAAAACATTGAATTTTTTAGTTAACCATTGAGCGATATATAATTAGTGAATAGATTGTTATTTCTTAAATAAAAACCTATAGAATGTTCATTAATAACAATCATGTTAATATTTAGCAGAGAAATTTGTTTATTTATTTTATTACTAATAAAGTTGATATAAGATCTAAAGAAGTGCATAAGGAAAAGAGAAAACAAAACGTGGCATAGCTTAGTGTAGAGGGCTGGGTTTCATTAAGCTGTTATTATTATTATTATTCCCCTAAAGATTTCAAAAAATAATTCTTTAATTAAATTATAAATTTTAGTAACAAGCACAATTAATATTTGAAGACCCCCGAAAAATAATTTAATAGAATTCACTTTGTCAAAGGTTACCTTCAAAGAATTTTAAGAACTTGCAATAATTTTAGTTTATTGATGTTGCCAAACAATAAATATTTATTAAAACATAAAACATGTTTTAATCAATATGTTATACAAATAAAGAACTTATTTAGATATGTTTAAACAGAGCGGTTGTGTGTGTTTGGTATGTGTAGTGTGTGAGTGTGTATGTATGTATGTTGATCGTGTGTGTGTGTGTACTTTGTATTTCACTTACTTGAAACATGAGTAAATACACTAAATATATATAATAAATAAAAAATAATTAATAAAATATAAAAAATATATAAAATAAAAATAAACTAAATATTACCCAAAGACGATGAGTAATGATCTATAATTAAATAATACATAATAGATAAAAAAGTATTACATCAATTTATAAAATATATGAGTTAATACTATATTGAATTAACGAATAGACAATAAAGCATATGAGTTTAAACAGAAAATAGGGTAAAGCAAGTAAAAAAAGTTAAGCCCCCATTAAAGCAGTTTACAAACAAAGCATACTATCCTTTGTTGCTAGATAACACCTTATTGATTTACTGATTTATGTTTCTGTAAAAGGTTAATAAATTTGAATTAAACCAGTAAAATATATGAGTTAAAGCGTAAAACGAGTTAAGCAGTAAACATTATTGAGTTTAAAACGAAGACTAAAAAATATCAGTAAGCAGATTAAAGCAGTAAACAAAAGATACTAATCCCTTTTTGTAGTCAAACTCTATTGAATACTGATTATGCTTTAAGGTATGAAGTTAATAAATATTATTGAGTAAGCAGTAAAATATGAGTTATAAGCAAAGTTAAAATGAGTTAAAGCTAGTTAAACATGAGTCTAAAGCATAAGCCGACTAAAACAAAAGCATATAGCTTTGTTTGCACGGTTACACTCTAACTGATTACTATTTATGCTTTAAGTAATGAATGTAAAAATATATGAGTATAAAGCAGTAAAACCATGAGTTAAGACAAGTAAAACAATGAGATTTTAAAGAAAGCAGAAAAAACATACATACTAATCCTTTGTTGTAGGGAACACCTCTATATGATTTACTATTTACTGCTTTAAGGTCTTGTATATAAATATATGTTTTTAGTAAAATTTCGTACATTGTAGTAAAATAATGATTATATATCGTTTAGAATTTTTTTTTTATGCAATTTTAAAAAATTTTAAATACAAGTCATTAAGTAAAAAATTAAAGAAAATAATGTTTATATTATGTTAATATAATAATAGGTCTTAAATTGAGTACATTTTAGAGTCGGAAAATGTTTTATAATAAAATGTTTAACTATTAAATAAAAGGTTAATAATATAGTATATTATTTTGAATTCCCGAATATTGGCTGCGGGCGCACGGCGAAGGGCGGGTACGCGGAGAATATTGCGCCGCGGGCGCGGAGCAGGAATGCGATTGTTCGCACCTGTCGTGGTCGGGAGACTGACTAGTCTTGCGCGGAGGAACACATGCTGCGATTGTCTTTCAATTTGACTAGGGAGAAAGACGTCAATATTAGCTTGTCTTATGATGTAGGTAGAAAAGGTTAGAAGGTTGAATCATCAATGGCTGCGCATCATCCATCCTAAAGTTGAACAGCTCAATGTGAGGCATCAATGATAGATCTCAAAGATGAGCAATCAATATATCGAGGTGTGAGTGTAAGGTAGTTTCTGTGTGTGGAAGTTAACGCTCTAGCATCTGGGCTTAGTGTAAGTGTCATCATGGCTAGTTAAGTGCTTATAATGTTATGTGATTGTATGTATGTAAGTGTAATGTTATAGGTGGTAGTGAAGTTAAGTGTCATTATGGGCTAGTGTAAGTGTACATGGAGAGTGTAGTGCGGATGTTGTGTGTTAAGTGTATTATGTTTGTATGAATAAGTGTCATAGTGTATGTGTGTTTAAGTGACTGATTGTATGTATAGTGCACATAGTGTAGTGTCTATGTGTTGTAGTGTTAGGGAAGTTTAGTGTCTAAAGGGGCGGCGTATGTGAAGTATAGTAGCCTAGCGGAATTGTGCTGATGTGCGATCCATGTGTGTTGTGAATGTTCTGGTGTTAATTAATTATACTAACTATATAGGCTTAAGTGTTAGAAAGACATAACTTAGTGGGAGCTCCTAGCAACTATTGTTATAGTTGTCACCAATCGATTCCTCATAAATTATAACTAGGGGTGGGCACCATTATTAGGGCTATTCTAGGCTCAGGAGGGCTAGAAAGGCTTGAAAAAGTGACACTCAGTTGGCACTATATGGCACTACAGTTGACTTAGGGACTCATTAGCAACTCATTGGCAATCAACTTGGACACTCTTGGACTCATTGGCACATTGGGACTCACCTGGACTCATCAATATCATATAGAACACTATAGAAGCATCCCTAGAACTATTACGGTGATTGGGAACCATCAAAGTTAAACCATCAATAATAACTGAGTCATCCAAAAACGCAGCACTCAATAATACGGTACCATCAAATGGGATACACCATCAAGTTGAGCATAAAGTTGAGCAACAACAGTTGAGCCTCAAACAAGGTGAGGATCAAGCGGTGGCAATTAAAGTTGAAGAGCGTAAGTTAGGCGCATAAAAGTTGAGCTTCAAGCTGATGGGCACATCAAATTGTCCCTGGCGATCCAAAAGGGTTGACCGAGAAAAATTGTGGGTTCCATAATTTCCCATGGGAAGACCAAAGAAGTTACCGAAAATAGGGTGCCGAAAAATTAGGGATGGCAAAAATTAGGGTTTGCCAAAATACATGGAAGACAAGGGTTGGTTAGTGTGTTTGTACGTAGTATAAGTGTAATGTAAAGATGTAAGATCTATGGCTTGAGTTAAGTGTATAGTGGTATGTGTGACATAATACGTGTAGTGAGTGATTAAAAATGTGTGTGTACGTGTGTGTGTGTGCGTGTGCGTGTGTGATTGCATGCAGGTGTGGTAGGTTGGGTACTTTTAGAGACATAAAATGTTCCATTATGAAAATATTAATATAATATTATTTATTATATTATATATATTACTATATATATTATATTAAATAAATTAATATATATATATAATATATTATAGTAATATATTATATATATATCTATATTTAAATTTATATATATATAATAATTAATATATTATGTATTTATTTACGTACAGTGGGTGTATGTGTGCGCCACCGCGATGGAAATAAGTGCGACAGATCAAACAGGTCAGAATACTAATGACTCATGTTATAGCACAGTACCTTACAAGTCAGGTTGGCAGGTACTGATTTGCTCAGATTATCATCACTAGCCGCATTATCTTTAAGAATGGTCAATTTCAACCCGAGCTCAAGATAATCCCTTTCTCCCCTCTAAGGATAGTCAATTTCAAGCCTTGATACGGTCTCAAGGCCGAAATATCAAGGCCAAAGCGGAAATATTCAAGGCAAAACAATACCTCAGGACTTAACTAAAGGGGCGGTTCAAATAGGGGCAATACGTACGACGGGCTTACGCTTCCGTCTGGCTGCCCTTCTCGAAGGCATTAAAGTCAAGGCCAAAGTCAAGGTGCAAGTTCAGGTCAAAAATCGCAAGGTCAAAACCTCCCCAGTTTTTGATCAATATCTCCTGATATACTCTGTTGTGTTCGGGTTTTTTAATTTATGTGGAGTTGTTTTAGATTACTGGTTTTGTGGGTGGTTTATATTGTGGTTTTGATTTGATTTATGCTGATATTCTAATTGTAATTTGTTTTGTTGTTATGCAGTTGTAAATATGGTATCTACTATTAAATTCTTCCCCGAGAATGTTAAGTATTATGAACGTAGGCTTTTCGATTCCGTGCTTCGTGGTCCCATCTGTCAGACGTAGTGTGATATGAAGACTGAAAATTTATTTAATTTATAACTGTAAAGAATGTAAAAAAAAATGAAAATTAATTATGTTTTGTTAGAATTTTTTGAAAAGGTGTGGTGCATGGGCGTAAGATCAGGAAGGGCGGGGGCAGCTTGCCCCCCCCCTGGAAGCGTTATCTATATAGGTCTACCTGCGAAATTATTGAGTCAGCGTTCCTTAGTCATTCGCAGTGCCGGTAAGTACGCAATTTAACCGATATTTATTACCGCCCGTAAAATAAATTATATATATATTATAATTATATTATATAATATATATTATTATAATAATTATTATATATATATATATATATATTATATAATATAAATATATATATTATATTATATAATATATATATATATAAATATAATATAATATCGATATATTTTAAATATATATTATCTATATTATATATTATTATATATATTATTATATTATATAACTATATATATTAATATATTATATAATATATATATTATTAATATAGATTATATATATATACATATAATATCATAAAATATGTATTAATATATATATATATATATATTATTATATATATTTATATATATATATATTTATATATATCTATATATTATTATTTATATTAAACAGGTTATGGATAGGTTAATGAAGCTATCTTTTCACATTCTCTTGACATCGAAGTCTTTCTCACTCATTCTATATGCTCTTTAATTTGTAGATAGAACTGTGTTAGTTATATCTTGCTTTTTTTTTTAATATTGAAGATGTAATATATGAATTTAGATTGTTTTCAGGTACGATTCTCAAGTTTTTATCATATGTGTTTTAACGGTTCAATGCAATACAGAAACATGGAATATATTTCTGGACCAATTTTAGATGGAAAGTGCCCAGTGAAATGTCCTAGTTCCATTCATCAATCATTGATACTTTAGGAATTCTAGTACGTACGTTTTACCTTAATTAATTATAATTAAAATTTTGTGATTTACTCCTGAAAGTAGACAATTGTGAACACATATCTTACTTCATCCTTATGATTTCGCTTCATTTAAAAAATTATTTTTTCTCGAATTCACTAAATTAGTGGTTATTCACTTAGTTAGCTATCTTCAATTTTTCTAGATAACCATCTTTAAATTTTAGTAAATTTTAGCTAATGACCATAGTTCGCAGATTTACATGTTAAAGTAACTATAAAAGTTTCAGCACCCATAACACCTTCTTTTATGAGATACTATATATATATATTATATATAATTAATTATATATATATATATATTATAATATATATATTTATATTATATATATTAATTATTATAAATATATAATATATCTATTATATTTATAATATATTATATAATTACTACTTATATAATATTAATATATCTTATATATTATATTATTATATATTAATATTAATATATATAATAATTATATAAATATATTATTATTATATATGGAGTATTAAGATGATCGCTGGTACAAATATCATATAGTATAGTTTTTAGGCCTTAGTTGAAGAAATATGAAGAATCAAATAGGATTAAGCGTAAAGTAATAAAAACATTAAAATTTATAAAGAAAACCAACACCCATACATGATTTAATTCCCTGAGTTGCAGGTAGCTGTGTTCCGTTAAAGTCTCCAAACTAACTTAAAAAAGCAAAATTATTGTTTATAATAATATTTAAAAGTTTGGATAATTAATTTTGTTAAAATTTTGTGTGCAATTATAATTTAACGAGACATGTTTCTTTTATTTAGTATATTGAAATTATCTGGAATTGTAATGCAAAAGAATTCGATAGTTTACTTTTTTGTAAATTTATGTATGGAAATAAGTCATTTGCTTAATGTTATGGTGATTGTAGAATATAGGACGATGGAGTGTCAGGGATTATTGAATTTAAGTAGAAGTTATGTTTGTTGAGAGAGATTGCGTTTAAATAGGGTTCCCTATGTATATAAGGATGTCGCAATCTTTAAGGGAATCTTAATATAACATTTGAGAAAGTTCATTAAGGGGCCGGAAGTTGATGAATATGAGTTTAGGTTTTTTAAGAGGAGAGGTATCGAGAATTGAAAGTAGAATTCTGGAAGAATTTCTAATGTGGTTGAAGAGGAAATTGAAAGTAGGGAGGAAAGAATTCGAATTAAGGGAGCGGATTAGATAAGAGATGTGGTGGCCTAGGTTAACCATTTTTCAAGGATATGGTTGATTATAGCAGGAGGGTAAGCAAAACTGGTGACAAATATTGGTGCCAGGCTTTGACTCAAACCATGTATGAACAAGGAAGGATGCTATTTGAGGGGGAAGCCCGTAAAAAAAGGGAAGAAAGTCAGTACCAATATTGTGTTACTTATGTGAGAGAACCATGATGTAGCCGATTGGATGATAGTTATTCTTGTTTTATTATATATTTTGTGTTATGAATTATGTTGTGTAAATGTTAGAGTCCAGTCATTGAGAGTATCTAAACAGCGTAATGTAGTGTTTGGGGCTTCAATGTGAATATTAATGTTAGAGTGGTAGATGTTTATGACATTAAGTATGGCTTGAGGGTTAATAATGGCAAAGAACGCACAAAAATATCGTTACGTAGCAAGAATCAAATTTTGTCAAAAAAGGAGGGAGGCAGTGATATCAGGTTATAGTTCAATGAGTTTCTAATGAAAGATTTCTAAGAGTAGAGAGACGAGGGAGCCAACTAAGACCAGAGTTTGTTTGAAGACAAGATTATAAATTTCGAAGAAAATTGTGTCAGGAGTTGAAGGTTTGATAAGATTGCATTGAAAGTATGAGGAAAGGATATTGATAATTAATAATTTGGTTTCATATAATGAAAGCGGTTCAAGAATGACGTGGGGTCAAGGACAGAGGAAAGATGTGAAGAATGTGAAAACGAATCCAAACTAAGGAGATTGTGAAAGTAGAAGGGTTATATTTTGATTTTTATGAATCTTCAATGTTGTAGTGTGAATTAGAAATGTTCGTTTAATAGGGGGTTTTGGTATGAGGGACCCATTTAGAAAGGTTTAAGTGTGAGAAGTCAATGTGGAAATGATGGTTAGAGAAAGATTAGGTTATGTGTTTTAGGTGAGACAAAACTAGATTCTGGGATTATGATTAGTCGTTTGTGGAGTGTGGAAATCAGAAAGATGATTTTGGTGGGTTAAGAAAATTTGTTGAGTTTTAAGGCGATTTTAGTAAGGGGGAAGTAAAGTGTTGTTATTCGAAAAGGTTGCTACATTTTTGTAGTAATCAGTGGTTAGAGAAAACAATGTTATTGCTTGTCTGAGCGTGTAACAATGAATATTCTTTATATGGTAAAATGATTTTAAGCGAGGTGAAATTTTCAGATGTTGATTTTTTGTTAGAATGGCAATGACTAATAAACTAATAATCCTTTTAAAATCTGACTTAAATTTTGATATAGTTTCCTTCGACTTCCAATGCTTCAAATTCAATGAAAAATTTGGAGAAGGTCTCTTTCTGTAAAAACATTAAACCCGTAGCAAGTAGAATCTGGTCTCTATTAATCATATAATTGATTATAATAGATTTTTCAGTTTTGAAAATTTAGTCCATCATTGTTATTAAATATTTTATCAACTTTTTTTTAGATTATAATTTTAATCTACACCTGGAGATCTTCTTATTATGGCAATAAATCCAGAAGTTTAGAGAATATCCAGAGGCAGGTCAGGAATTGAAATCAATGGTGTTGTAAGTTTTTAAAGTGCAATTAGAGCAAATTCTAAAGGACTTGCTTATTTCTGATATTAATAGTATTTATCTTAGTAAATTAGAAATATTTGTAGCTGGATGTTTCAGAAATTCTTTGAAAAAGATAGAATTTAGGATAAAGTTTTTTATGCCACGTACTGCTTTAAGTGTATTTTTTACAAATCTTAGTTGTTCATTAGTAATTTGTACTATAGTAATGTGTTGCGAGTAGTATTTAAAGAATTTTATTTCTCTTTGCCAATCTGTAGTCCAAGTGTATACAGGCCTTATTATATTTATAGGAGTTTAAGCAATTGATCGCTGGTTACATTTTAATAGTAGGAGGGCCTTGCTTGAAGAAGAAAATTGAAGAATATAGAGGCTATAAAGGTAACAAGTCAATAAATATTACTCAAAGAGCTATTTATCAATCATGACCTTTCCTTTGCTGATGTGCTGGAACTGTTCAGTATGAAATATTTATAACTAAATTAAAAAAGCAAATTAATTCTAGTTAATGTAGATTAAAAATTTAAATTTGGATAATTTACATTTGGTACCTATTTTGTGGTGCTCAGATATTATTTTGTATTGTTTCAATGTTGTATCCTTTTTGTATATTGAAAATATCAATTAAATAATTTAAGAATACAAAGTTTATTACTATTTACACCACACAAATAATATTCTGACACCCATATATATTAATAATATTATACTAATATAGATATAATAATATATATTATATTATTATTATTAGTATATATAATCTATATATATATATATCTATATATATATTATAATATATATATATATATAATATATTAATTATATATATATATATATATATTATGACGTATATATATATATTTATATATATATATATATAATATATAATATATATCTATATTATATAATATATAATAATCAGTAGTACTTATTTTATTATAATAATATATAATATATATATATATAGTTAACTATATATATTATAATAATTAATAATAATATATATATATATTTATTATATATATTTTTATATATATATATTTATATATATATATATTATATTATATATATATACGTGTTAAATATTTATATATATTGTTGCAGTAATTTGCAAGGGAAGAACTCAGAATAGACACAGAAAAAGATTCACCCAAAGTGGAAGAACAGATAACCAATAATCAACTAAAGCTACCAAGAAGCAATCTCCTATTCGCACATAATTTCGCTTGAGGAGACCCAAATCAGGCCCGCACCTATATCAGAGAATCAAGATTATGGTCAGATTTCGGAGCTATGTTTCCGTTAGAAACAGTCAGGAAAATCAGACATTGTAGATAAGTTGGGAGCTTATCCATTGATTCACTGAGAAAAAACGAAACATAATGCTGGCAGACGGGGTCCACCTAAAAACCTATAATTTTGGAAGATGCTACCACACTAAACGAATGCATTATGACTGGTTGGAGCATATTACCTTGGATGATCATATCCGGCGCCTAAAGGAAAGCTTTTACAAGTTTTGTAGATTTTATTTCACCAAATTAAGCACGAGTCAGAGGCGGTCCTAGGCTTTTAATAATAGAACTTTCACTATATATATAGATGTTCATGCCTGTTTGTAGACATACTTCACAGAGTGTCAATAACATTTGTTGAAGGCAAGTTATTTCCTAAGGAGCGGTCGTAAACATCATTACACCAGCTTACTAAAGAAAATCAGAGAGAAATAAAAATAGATATTTGCTTCAATATATATAGTGTGAATTTTTGGTTACCGCGCGATTACCGGCTATCGGGGGTAGCGTAAAGATGAGGAGTGTTGCAATATTTTGCCGCTTCGATAGATGCCGGAGAACAGTTCAATGCAAAATACGATTTTGAAAAGAGGGAAGAATATTCCATATACCATTAGTTTCGGCATTCAGAATGAGTCATTTTCCTATTAATCAAAAGTCGTGCATGGACGCCGGCCTCTCAATTAGCTAATAGGACGCAGTGGCGTATGGCGTAACTAGCAGATGCAAACCTCTGTATTATTTCTGAAAGAACAATTACCTAGGAGTTGCGCTATTTCGACAATAAAGATCCGTTAAAGTCAAAGGAATTTATGTCCTTATGAGAACGAAAGCGCTAGACGCCAAAAACCCTGACGAAAATTGGCGATGTTTATCATTGACCGAAGATGGATATCCAAGAAATGCGTGGAGCTTGGGTTTCGATGTGTGTTCTCCGAATCTATGGCAAAGAAGGAGGTGTCCATGCGCAATATTGCGAAAAAAGTATACAAAAAAGCAATTGTTTATCAATATAGCTTTCACACAAACAAATCTAATAGTGCAATGATTTGAACACCGTACAGAAATCCGCATTTATTGTTAGGGAACTTAAAGGCATTTATTTGATTTTTAAGCCATCTATAATAAGAAATTATTCCAATATCCAAGCCTATGCCAGACAGACTGGCTGAAACAAACATTGTGCAATCAGAGTGTTTAAGAGGCACTTTTAACAAGGATCATACAATATAGATATCCTTTCCATGAAGAAATACTCGCAACAATAACAAGGTGACTTTTCAGTTTCATTTAGCAGGTATGTAAGTCCAGTCATTAATCATGGCTATTAATAATGATTGGGCGGAGATCTTTGCGAGTTAAGAGCCAGTTGAAATGCTCTCCATCCAAGTTTCTTGGATATCATCAACCTCGCAGATTCACTAATATTGTGAAAGGTTAGAAGCCATCGGAAAGATGAAGCAAAAAATCAGATGAAGTGTTAAAAAGAAAGCTAATCAAATCGCCGAGCAACTAGGATTTGATGAATATACCACGGATCTTTTGGTAGGTCAGCGCACACGCAACCAATCATGCACAAATCACGGCAGTTCTCTGCTTGACATAAGTTTCCACATCTATAACCATCTTCTTTGAAAATTACGGTTATTACTAAAAGAGACTTGCTTATGCATTGACAATATCTACGATCCTATTCCACATGATCTTCAACAACAATCAGAATGAGTTAAAGGAAAATATAGCTTCTATTTATAGTTTTACCATTAGAAGGAAATAGATAGAAAGTAGAACTTTGTACGAAAATTTGGAGGACAACAACTCAAAGTAGTGAAAAACTCAAAGATTTTTGTCTCCAGTTATACAGGGGTGAAGCTTTCTTTCGTCGAAGACAAAAAGGAATCTTGATGGATGCTACTGACCGCAATTGCACACCAGTAACAGCTAGACACTTTTTCCAGTTACTTGCGAAGGATCAAGAATTGGCTGCGAAGTATATGAGAAGGACAGGTTAAATGGGCTGCTATGATAGATGGTACACAGAGAAATTTGAACGTTGTGATAATTATGTATTTTATTCTAACCGTAAAAGTTGATTAAATTTGCGTTGAACCAAGGGAAATACTTTTTTAACTAATTATCAATTTTGCAAATGCTTCTATTGGGAATTTCATTATGCATAATGTATTTGTAATTCTTATTGTTCTAATAAAATTTTGATTTTTAAAATTAATCATGTTTTGATCACTATAATGTTTCTAGATATTTTGTCTTTTTTTATATATATAATTATTATATAATTATATTATATATATATATAAATATATATATAATAAACTATATATATATATAATTATTTAATATAATTATATATATAAATAATAATAAATATATACTATAATTAATAAGCTCATATAAAAATTTAAGTGGCGCCCCATATTGGCGATCAAATAATTTGTTAAGGTTGCGAGATTAAAGAGTTTCACATGTAAGTTTATGAATATAATTGAGATATTTTTTTACAAGATTCAATTAATTTCCGTTGTAGGGGTCCGAGAACTTGTAAATGATGGGGCATCCGATGTTAATCTTTGTGATAGTTGTGATCTGCATATGATGTGAAGAGGCAAATTCTTGATGATCATGTATGACGTTCCTGTTTATGTTGATCATTTACGTATTGTGTAAGAAGTCTCTGTTATCCAATAATAAACAAGAGGATGCACTTAGACAGAGGATTTTTAATAAAATTGGGCAGTTGGACATACTAAGGTCAGATTACGCACCCCCCCGCGATCTTAGTTTGTGACGCACACTTTAAGTCAATGGCGGAGTGGACTAGAGTTTTTGACTTGTAATGCGACAAACAAGTTTTGGAGAATCATATCAAAGAAAAATCAAATTAGCATTACAAAAGAACCAGGAAAGTGTATTACAATGAAAAAAGGTTTATTATATATAACTATTATATAAAGAGTGGATCTTTTAAAATCTTTTACTTATGTATTCGTGTTTAAAGTAAAGCACAAACTTTACAAATAGAGCAATAACAACTTATGTCATTATATTTACACTTTTGCTTACATAGTCTCTAAATTGCTCATAATAAATCATCTTGTCTCTTTGCATCAGCAAAATTGTTCGCCCCTAATTTTCCAAAGCTGTCCAGTGCGCGAGCCACATATATTCTATGTTAAGTACAGCCAATTCACTTAATCTTACGGTCATCATAAGGTACTTCTCAAATAATTATTTATTAAGTTTTAAATTTGACAAAAAAATCTTCTCGCAGATGACTGAAGTTATGGGACAAGTGTCAAACTTATAAAAGTGTCACAAAAGTCATGGAACTACAAGAAAATGCTATATCATATTATTTTCAATCAAAAAATACTTCTTCACATCTCAAATTATTTATTCAGATTATACAAAATTTACATTATAAATTTCTGAATATGATTGTACTGTAATTTTAATTAAATTTAAATCATTAATTTCTTAAATGGACAATGTGTGATTTATTTATATCTGTAATTTGCTGGAACTTCTGATTGAAAAATATTATGGTATTGATCTATGGATTTGTGTGTCTTTGGCGTTGGTGGATCGTAATATAGTATTTAAGATAAGTTAATGCTGATTCTACTGTTTTATTGTGAATGCTTTATTTTTTATATTTCGTTTTTGATTTTATTATATCTAACCCAAAAAAGTTGGGTTTTGGTTTTTTGGGCGAACAAGTAAATAACGACCTTGTCAACGTCAAGAAGCTTCATATTTTTAGAAAGTTCCTCAATCTCAACAAAACAGAAACCCATCATGTAAAGATATAAACTCTTAACAAAATAAAATACACGCACCTAAAAGTAGCAGACTCTAATCAGAGCTTTAATTCTATTGTATAGATGATTGCTATGTAGGCTCAAAGCATATCTGATTCAACCTTCCTATTGCTTGAAGTACCTCCATTCACTATGCCTATTAGTATATCAAGTTGTTATAAAAATCTACCCTGAATTGTTGCAAAGGCCAATCAATGAATCGTCAACCTTTCTAGAAAAGTCATAAAAGAGCTTGTACTTGCTTTTGCGTTTAGTAGGCAATGTATTCTAATTTGCACAGCTTCGTCCAATTTCCTGAGAGCATTCTCACTAGCTATGCAAATCTTCCCACGCAACTCCCGGTTATCTGTTTAAGTGACCACCTTCTTAAAGTGGAAGATTATCCGGAATATGCTCTCATTTTGAAGTCGTCTTTAGATCCTAAGGTCGTTATAAGAATAAAGATGTTAGAATACTTTTCAAATTTTTTTTGTAGAAAACATGATTAAAATATATAAGTAGAATTTTTGTTTATTTAATGCTGTGCAACTTAACTACTTAAGACAGCTCTTGATGCAAAGAATAGGAGGAATTTACGAAAAACAGTTCAAACATATAATGAAATATAACTTAAATAAATGAAATTAGAAGAGAGAGAGAGAAGAGAGAGAGATGAGAGAGAAGAGACGAGAGATAAGAAGAGAGGAGAGAGAAAGAGAGGGCTACATGGAGAGAGAGTGAGAGAGAGAGAGAGAGCTTTCAATTATGGAGTTTTCATCGAAAAGTGCTCATCCCTCTTGCCGCGCGCCCTCTCGGCTGCTGCGCTCCCCCGCCACCGAGGGTCTGCAGAGGGCGTTATTTACGCACTTGCAATTGAGGTGAATCTGTAACGATTGTGGGTGGTTAAGATACGATTTCAAGAATGTTTAGAGAAGTACCTAAAGTTATCATGTTAGGATATTTATGATAGTCAGTGTGAGAGGTTGTGGGAAGATGGGTACATATATGATGGACATTCCAAATTTCCAGCCATGCGTTCGATTGCCGATAGCAGTCACAGTGCCGATCCGTTCCGATTCACGCTTTCCCCCCCATTCCGATTCTTTTGAAACAATGTCTTATAAACTATTGAAATATGGTTGCTAAATTCCACTGGGATCATTTGCTTAAAAAGTCTGTTACAATATTCTATGTGTCTTGGTAGATCTAGCGCTAGATGTGTATAGTATCTCATCATTTTTTGTTTGTTAACGAGAGTTAGATCAATTCAAAGTTGGTTGCTTAGAACATTGTAACTCAGTTTTACTCTACGTTCCCTATATTTACCACAAGTCATTTTCACTTTTCGTTTCTTGTATTTCTTTATCTGATCTATCTTCTCTATCTCAATCTTCTAGGGCAGATCGCTTTAGCTCATTTTATGTTGATAGCATATTTGTGTTTTACTAGTAACCATTATTGGTTCTCTGTGAATAGAGTTACTTTGATACTCCATACATTTGCAATAGTTGCTCTTGATTGTTCCATTCTTTGCCCCCTAATGATGAATTATTATTTCGTAGCTTCCCAAATCTACCCCATCATCCAGTTATACGTGTACTAAACTTTTGATTTAAAGAAATTATATATACTATAATATATAATTATATCAATAATAATATCTAATTCTTAATTATTTATGATATAATTATTAATATGTTCAGCCCTACTATGTAACGCTAAGCCTTCCTCCCCCCCTAATTAATACTGAATACTAGTGTATTACTCATATAGCATTATTATAATATTTATAATAATATCAGTCAATCACAATATTTAAATCATATATGTACAAACTACCTTTCTCGCCTGTTTCTCCATGAATCGTGTGTAGAATTTAGTGAGCTCAACCTGTCCTCCTACATAGCTCCTCCCATTAGCAAAATCTATGTCGTATATTTTAATCTCTACGCACTTCTAGCGTAATAGAAATCCTTTTTTCTCGCTTCCTATTTCGACGCAAGTATCGCTCAATCCCTCTCAACTATTCTCTCTGTCTACCACAGGTCTCACTATCTTCTGGGAATGCCGCCCGATCTTAATCTGCAGAGTAAATCTTCTCATTCATTCTATCGACATGGCCTAACCACCTCAGTGTGTATTCTTTTCAACCAATCAATGGGCCTATATCCAAGCTCACGCCCAATTCCGAATTTCTGCTTCAGCATCTTCTCGTCACTCCCGTATCCTCTCAGCACTTCATTTGCTGCCATCAATCTTGCTTTTTTGTTTAATCTAGGTAAAGGTAAAGGTCCAGCTCTTCTCAGAACTAATATACGAGACAGTACAAATAAGTCTTGTATGTACATATATAGTCAAAATTTAACACCTCTCTAAACCGCAGGTACTGCTAGCTTTTCAGCAATCCTACAGCTGTCCAACCCTCGTTGAAACCTGTTTATTCTTCCTCATTCTACGCATTTCTCAATCCTTACAGTAAAGCAGGTATTAAATTTTTTCACTTCTTCAACTTCATAAATATGCACATATGTAAAAAGCACCCTCTCGTTTTTCTATAGACTCACCAATTCATAATCTCATACTTCTTAGAGACTCACATACATGGACACACACATTCTCTTCAAGTATGTACGTACTCAACAAAATACACACACACACACATACATGCACTCAAAGCACACAAAAACACATTCTCATAAATACGCACACAAACGCGTACATGCACAAAAATACATACCTGTACAGTGTACACACATGGACACTCTAGTGAAGAACTCATTAATATTCATTATAAAGCAGAGGAACAAAGATTACGATCGGCTTCGGAACAAAAAGTTGGTGTGTTATCAATCAGTGTCATTAGCATTTTAGGTTTTTTTTTTCCTTTTCACTTTTCAGTCATTCCGATTCTCTTGAAATCGCGGTTCAAGAGTTAAAGTCACGGTAGGAGTCGGGATCGGATTAGAAGTCAGAGTTAGAATTAGGATAGGAGTTGGAGTCAGAGTCGGTTTTGGAGTCGGTGTACGAGTCAGAGATCAGAGGTCTGAGTCAGTCGGAGACGGAGTTGGAGTCAGAGACGGAGACAGAGACAGAGTCAGAGTCGAAGTCAGTTCCGGAGTTAGAGTCAGAGTCAGAGTCATGGTCAGAGTCAGTCATTGTCAGAGTTGGATATGGAGTCGGAGACAGAGTTTAAGTCAGATCCGAAGTTAGAATCAGAGTCAGGGTCAGAGTCAGTCATAGTCAGAGTTGGAGTCTGAGTCAGAGTCAGATCCAGAGTTAGAGTCAGAGACAGAGTTAGAGTCAGATCTGGAGCTAGAGTCAGAGACAGAGACAGAGACAGAGTCAAAGTCAAAGACAGATTCGGAGTTAGAGACAGAGTCAGGGTCAGAGTCAGTTATAGTCAGAGTTGGAGTCGGAGTCGGAGTCGGAGTTGGAGTCGGAGTCGGAGTCGGAGTCGGAGTCGGAGTCAGATCCGGAGTTAGAGTCAGAGAGAGACAAAGTCAGAGTCATAATCAAAGTCATATCCGGAGTAAGAGTCAGATTTAGAGTCTGGGTCAGAGTCAGTCATAGCCAGAGTTGGATTAGGAGTCAGAATCAGAGTCAAAGTCAGATCCAGAGTTAGAGTTAGAGTCAGAGTCAGTAATAGTCAGAGTTTGAGTCGGGATCAGAGTCAAAGTCAGATCCGGAGTTAGAGTCAGAGTCAGAGTCAGGGTCAATCAGAGTCAGGGTCAATCATAGTCAGAGTTGGAGTCGGAGTCAGAGTCAGATCCAAAGTTAGAGTAAGAGACAGAGACCGTCAGTCATAATCATATCCGGAGTTATAGTCAGAGTCAGAGTCAGTCATAGTCAGAGTTGGAGTCATAGTCAGAGTCAAAGTTAGATCCGGAGTCAGAGTCAGAGTCAGAGTCAAGGTTATAGTCAGTCAAAATTAGAGTTGGAGTCCGAGTCCACGTCATATCCGTAGTTAGAGCCAGAGACAGAGACAGAGTCATAGTCAAAGTCATATCCGGAGTTAGAGTCAGAATCAGAGTCGGGGTCAGAATCAGTCATAGTCAGAGTTTTATTCGGAATCAAAATCAGATCCGGAGTTAGAGTCAGTCAGAGTCAGAATCAGAGTCATTCATAGTCAGAGTTGGATCCGGAGTCGGAGTCGGAATCAGACTCAGATCCAGAGTTAGAGTCAGAAAGAGACAGAGTCAAAGTCATATCCGGAGTTAGAGTCAGAGTCAGAGTCAGAGTCAGGGTAAGAGTCAATCATAGTCAGAGTTGGAGTCGAAGTCGGAGTCAGAGTCAGATCCGGAGTTAGAATCAGAGTCAGAGTCGGAGTCAAAATCAGATCCGGAGTTAGAGTCAGAATCAGGGTCAGAGTCAGTCATAGTCAGAGTTGGAGTTGGAGTCGGAGTCAGTGTTAGATTCGGAGTTAGAGTCAGAGACAGGGTCAGAGTCAAAGTCAGAACCGGAGATAGAGTCAGAGACAGAGTCAGGGTCAGAGACAGTCATAGTCAGGGTCGGAGTCAAAGTCAAAGTCAGATTCGGAGTTAGAGTCAGAGACAGAGACAGAGTCAGTGTCAGAGTCAGAGTCAGATTCGGAGCTATAGTCAGAGTCAGAGTCAGGTATATTCAGAGTTGGAGTCGGAGTCGGAGTCAGACTTAGAGTTGGAATCAAAGTATGCAAAGTAGCACGGCACATATTAATTAGACCGAAGTCCCTTATGAATATTAAAAAAATTTCAAACTTTTTCCACGGTAATGGAGCCAGTCCCAGTTTCTAATTTTTGGGGATGAGTCGGAATCGGATTTGTGGACCTGATTGGGGGGACTAGCCCAAATGGTCGACAGGAAATTGGGTCGATTGAAAAAGGGTCGACACAACATCAAAAAAAATCCTGTACAGCCCGCCGTAGGCCCTAGGATAGGTTAGGATATTTTAGGTTAGGTTAGGTTAGGTTAGGTTAGGTTAGGTTAGGTTAGGATAAGTTGTTAGGTTAGGTTAGGTTAGGTTAGGTTAGGTTAGGTTAGGTTTGGTTTTGTTGGATTCGTTAGAGAAACTCTAAATAACCAGATTTTTTTTTAACAAATGTCAACTCATTTTCCTGTCTACCATTTATTTGGATATAGATCCGCCTGATATGAAGTCGTAACAAATTAGGAATTTGAATGGTATTCCAATATAATATAAAAACCAGCATCTCAACATTGTTCATGATTCAGAAAAAGATAGAAAACGTCACAAATATAAATCCTATCATGATATCTATTGTATATAAATCCTATTATATATTTATTTCATATAAATCCTATCATATTATTTATATATAAATATAAATATATAAATCCTATCACGATATTTATTTCCTTTCCAAATAATAGTTAAAATAAATATCATCTTACCTTTGGTTTCGTAATGCGTTAAGTGATATATATATATATATATATATATATATATACATATGAGGAGGAGAGAGGAGGAGAGAGAGAGAGAGAGAGAGAGAGAGAGAGAGAGAGAGAGAGAGAGAGACATGTAGATGAATGAGATAGAAATTTTATATCAATCAATGGAGATAGAAAAAGAAAACAATATATATATATCATTATATATATATATATATATATATATATATATATATATATATATTCTTAGTTGATGTATTAATGAGAGAGAAAGAGAGAGAATGAGAGAGAGAGAGGAAAGAGAGAAAGAGAGAGAGAGAGAGAGAGAGGAGAGAGAGACAGGAATAATATGGAGTGGAAGAAGGGAAGGACATTGAGGATACGGAATGGAAGAAGGGTACAATGGATGGAAATGAAATTGGACCTGTGAATTAGTCTCCTAGATCGTGCGATATCACACAATTGAATTATTTTCTTTGGGGTTACGTGAAGTCACTGGTCTTCAGGGATAAGCCAGCCTCCATCGACGCTTTCTTTAGAAGTCAACATTGCTTGCGTTATTCGCGACATATCGGTCGCTATGCTCGAACGCGTCGTCCATGATTGAACCTTCAGGATGGATCATTTAAACAGTAGTCGCGGCCAACATTTAAATTTTTTTTTTTTTAGTGAAAAAGTTCAAACCTCACTGGCATAGCCCTATTCGAGGGGAACTTAGGTAATTTCACCTATATCCGAACTAGATCTCGAACCCGCGATCTTTGCCATGCGGACTTGCCCGTTTCACCGTTTGAGCCACGGTAGCGGCAAATATATATATATATATATATGTATCTCAAATGAGATAATCTTTAAAATGTAAATGCCATACATTGTTCTTTCGACTCATAATAAACTTTTCACCAAAAGCTTATTAATTCTGGAAAAATACTCCTATTCCAATACGGAATACCTTATATATATATATATATATGTATATATATATATATATATATATATATATATATATATATATATATATATATATATATATATATATATATATATATATATATATATATATATATATATATATCTATATATATATATATATATATATATTCTTACGTTTAATTATTTGTAAAGATTCGCCTTCGCAAACTACAAGAGATAACGAATCGAGCAACAACCACCCTCGAAGTCGGCTCAAATACCGATAATATGAGATGCTAATTTCCTATATACGTAAATTTCAAATCTGGCATCGTAGTTTAGCCTCTCTTCTGTGTATTTTGAATGCGAGTTTTTAATTTACAAATTTTGCGTTGCCTCCGTTGAAGGAATATCTCTCTTTAATGAACTCATACTCTCGAATCTCTCGCAAATAAAATGCTTCCCTCAAAGGAAAAAAAGTTTTGAAATCTTTATCTGTTTTTTTTGCGAATGTGAGAGCAAAATTTGATTGTCAGCCAAAATTTCTTCAAACCTCCTTTCTTCTTTGGAGTGAAATCGAATATATTTTTTTTAAGTTCTTATCAAATTTAAGCACTATTACCTTTTGGGTTTTTGGGTTCTCTCTCTAGTCTCTACCCTTTGACACTCTGGTAATTATATATTAAGCCGTGCCTCCCAAAAGTTGCAACTTTATACAATATATTATATATATATATTTATATATATATATATTATATAAATATTATTATTATATATATATATATATATATATAATTATATTATATATATATACCATATATATATTATATATATATATATTATAATAATTATTATATATATATTATATATTATTATATTAAATTAATATTAATATTATTTATTTATTTGATCGCGGATTGGTTCATAATACTTTATTTTTGTATCATTATTTTCTCATTGATATTCTCAATTATTTAATTTCTCTTTTTGACTGCCAAAGCAATAATTTGTTTTAATTAACATGTAGCTAACTATATATTTAATGTATTTTATTATGAAATATATAAGTTTACATGAGTAATAACCTTGATTAATTTACTCTTGTATTGTATATTAAATTATATATATATATATATTAATTATATATAATATTATATATATATTATATATATATATATATCTATATTATATATATAATATAGTATATATTATTAATATTTATATATTATATATAATAATATATATATATATATATACTATTATATTATATATATAATATTATTATATATCAAGACCTGATTAATCCTGGTAATATATGTTATTGGTTTGACTCTTTCTGAGATTGAAGTCTAGAGAAAATAGAATAATTCAAAGTAATAAGTATTTTGTGGAATTTTCTTTTTCATGTTTCTTTAGATGGTTTTACAGCCCTTATCTCTTACAAAAAATTATTTCTTTACTGAAACTTTTGACTGTATCTACATTAAAAGATTGCGTATTATTTCATATTTTAAAGTTTTTTTTTTTTTTCGATTTCATGGCAGAAGATCAGCATTGATCCATGGGCTCTCTGACTACAAACCCTTTAAACGAATTGACTACTAAACATCTCTATTTATCAAATCTTGGACATTAAAAAATATACAAATATTAAAGTATATATCACAAGTATTATTATATTGGAAAATTACTTAATGTAATGTGTGCAGTGTTATTATTCTTATTATCTCAATCAGTTCTCATTTATTATTAAACTTATTATTCATTATTATTTATTAATTCTGAGATCTACCTCTTTATGCTAAAGCAGTGATTCATTCACCATATGTCATTCTTTAAATTCTGTACATTCGTAAGTCACTTAAGTGAATTTTTGATTAATTATTAATCTACTTATATATGCATGAGACGTGTAATGAAGTGGTAGATAAAAATACAGTGAGTATATTATTTCATTTAGACTGCTAAGGAGGTATTTGTAAGTAGAGAGGTGATATACGTGAGCACGTGAAGAGAATCAGGTAGATAGAGTGATGAGGCACTTGAATTATGAAAGTTAGTAAGTAGTATGTAATAAACCCTATGGATACCGGAGAGAGGATTTACGGTGATGGAGTAGATGAAGTATAGGAGTAGAGGAGAGAGTAGAGAGAGAGAGGTGAGTAGAAGTAGAGCGAGATGATGGTCAGTATAGAATGAAAAGTTATGTATAGTAGATCAATTAGAATTATATAATGTTTAGCAACTAAATTATGCAACGTAAAAAATATGTTGCAATGTCATATTGCTAATTTCCATTACAAATATATATGCAATTTCATAATATTACTATAAAAAGATTTTAATTCTAGCATAATATATTAATATCTATAATATATTCATATAATATATCTTGTAATATATATATATATGGTGTCTAATACCTAATTATATATGAATATTATATCTTATATATATCATTCATTATTGATTTATTTTAAAGATAACATATATACATTAATTTTATATATTAATTAGTAATAATATTTATATATATATATATATCTATATTATATATATTAGTAGTAACTGTATACTTTCACGAATGCTTTTCAACGTATATTGATAAAATGATATATCGCTTTTACTAATCTTTAAGTATGATTTGATAAAAACGCTAGTAAAAACTCTAGGAGGACAATTAAGCTCCTATCGTTAGTGTAAATATTCTATATAGTTGGTACGAGTTAAAATTATATTTGTATCTAGTCTATATAACATTTTTATTAATAATATATTAACACATTGACTGCCATGTCTAGACCCACTTTTGTTCTGTGTATATATATTAGTCATTAAACTCTCGAAAGCTCTAGGCCTAGAGCCTAGAGATGATTATCTTTTTATTAACATCTATCGCCCACGCACGAGCGGATCTCTAGAACCGCCTATAGGAGTGGATGTGAAAAAAGATTGAGTGACTTTTGTGTGTTATATCTAATAGGCCTTTAGATAGGCTAAGTTTATTGAAGAAAACACTGGGATATAGAGACCGTGTTTATCTACTTACCAGTGTCGCTTCAGTTGGGGAATCGACCGGGCGTCCTAAAATTTTGATTGATTATTATTATTTTGTATCTAATATATAAATATTCAATTAAATTAATAGTTAGTTGGTGAGATTTAAAATGTATTTATCATTTATATTAATCATAAAAGGATTTCTTTTGTTAAGGGTGAATTATTTTATAGAATATCTATAAAGTTGTCAGTTCATTAACTTAGGTGAAAAAAAAAATCTGTTAAGACTTTGTTTTACTATAATAGTTTTATTACAGACAAAATTTATGAGGCAGTATCATTATAATTTAGTAATTACTTGTGATAGCATTATAAGAGATCTGAGTGTGATAGGATTTGGTTTTGAGAGAGCAGTGACAGGATCGATATAGGATCCTATATCTCATAATAACTTAATACATAGTTTGACACACACACCGGAAATTGGGATACTTGTTAGACTTGTTATCTTAGAATGTTAAATGGAGATGGTTAACTTAGTAAATAAATACAGAGGAATATTAGTATAAATAAAAAAACATATGATAATAAATCCTATAATCAAAGCTGACAGATCTTGATGGGCTACCAGCCTGAAGCGAATGAATTATTATTTTTGGTGGAACTCCTTGTAAAATTATATTAGAGATATGGATAATAAATTAGTTACATAGAGTGATAGCTTAACTAACAAATAAATTATAAATAAAATAAGTGTATATATATTTTATATTATAGAGAGTAGAAGCGATAATATACATTTTATTCATATATACCTATATATTCCATCTTATTAATTTAATATTGTTAACCTATAAGGTATGAGTGATCTATTATATCTTTATGTTTATAGGAGGTTGTTATTAACAATGATCGGCTATCTAGGAGTGCGCATCGAGTCCGACGGGTCGCACAGGGGGCGAGTTGTTTCCAATACTCAGTAGGGGGGGGCGGAAGTGTACCCGGTAGGAACACCCCCAACAACAAGACAAGTCAGGGGCGAGTGTTTAGACACTCTCTGGAGGTGGGGGAATTAGTCTAATCCTCGTGATTTCAGGAGGGCCGAGAGAGAGCCTGATATATCATATGTCTCAAATTTAAGGTGGCAGGATTAAAATCACTTGGTTAATATCGTCTTAGTAGGAGAAAAAAATGCAAGATATTAAATAGAAGTCATAATTATAGTTTGATTTCAACGAGTATACAATAAAGGTCTCTATAAGGGACTTTCTCTTAATCATATTACTGATAATTATTAGCAGATAATATTTTTCTATGTTTTTTATTTTTTTACAAATGTGTGTACGATATCTAAGTTTTAGACACCCTAAGGTATTCAAAGATATGTATTTCTTTCGTGTAGCTTATTGTGCTTGTTTTTAATAATAATTTTTTTAAATAAAGAAGTTAATAAGGTTTGTTCTTATGAGGTATCTATATTTTTTTATATTAATTAATGCTTATAATGACAACGTATATATACGTGGTTATCGTGAAAGAAAATTCCTTTTTTAATAAAAGAAAATAAATTAAAGGTCTATTATACCTACTAACAGTATAAAATATATATTAGCTTATTATATCATAAATATAATAATAAAAAATAATAATATTTATTATCAGAAATGGCGTCTAAGCAATAAAATCAAGCAATAAACAATTTCTTCCCTGTGGGGCTACGCAGGTTTTCTTGAAGATATACTAGGAAATTTGACATGATAGAGAAAAGTTGTACGCTCAAAGAAAGAAACACGCAATTATCAAAAACTAATACAATAAACTGAAATTATTATATATCTCACTATGAAGGTACCGATTACTCAATATAGAATAAAGCTTTAGTCACTTATAAGTATAAGCTATTATAATTATAATATATGTGGGGAGGTAGGTAGAAAAAAAACTTACCCAACCATTGAGATAATATTATATAACCTCCTCAAAAAGCAAGTAAGTAAAAACGTACTTTCTAATCATATAAATGATTATTTGTGTAAATTTGGAATGAGTCAGATTCCTGATTTGAGAACTCACGGTCCCAAACGTTATAGCCTGTTACTTAAATAGCAAGAAGTAAGAGTAATTCTTTTATAAATATTATATAATAAATTAAGTGGTGGCATATAGAATATCTAATCGTAACGAGGTTACTATATATATAAATCTATTATAATATTAACATAAATACCTTTAATAATAATATAAAGTTCAAAATAAGTCAGCTTACTTATAAAGAGTTATATATAAGAAATAGCATCTAAAATTTGACCCCTAATTGATCTTTACAAAGCTCTCCATTCTCACTATAGGTAGTAATTATATTAACCTATTTTATAGTTTTGTATTCACCGACTTTTTCATTAATTTGATGACTTTCAATTTAGTCTTACGAATTATTAATTATATGATTTTCATTATAAATACAAATTAACAGATCCTTAGTAATTAATAAGATCTCATTATATAAATTATAAGTCTAACTTATTATACTAATAAGAATAATTAGTAATAAAAGTATTTATTAATATATATATATAGTAAATATAATGGGTAATATTATACATCTAGAAATTAAGTGTTATATAATTTTGTTTAATCTTTATTTCTTTGTGAGTGCGTCTTATTAAGGAATAGAATAAAATGTTCTTTCAAATTTTTTGCTTTTATTTCCTATATGAAAAGAGATTTAATAGTTAAATATATTAAAATTAACGTTTAAGCTCAAATATAGGGAAATAAACAATAGTAGAGCAAAAGTTACTATGTTGAACCAAGAAAATGATCGGATCATCGCAAGTCCGACCTAATTGTAATCCTTGGACGTGGACTGCGGGATAACTACACGATCCTTATACTCCCAATATATGGTAGGGGTAAAGGAGGTGAATATAGGTGAAATACTCAAAACATAATGAAACAACACATTTAAAAATAGATAGTCATGTTTCCTATATTATAATATAGTGAGTACATTAATATTATATATATATATTATAAGAATAATATAGTATTCCTTATTTTTATAAGAAAGTAGAAATATTGTGTAATTATGTTGTTTTTTTAGAATAAACAAATTTACTCTCTCGAGCCTTGGGCGTTAGAATTAAGATGTATGCAAACGTTACAGACCATATGAACAGGCGTACGATCGCTGTGCACGTGTCATTTGGAAGACATGAGCGCCTTCAGCGAGCGGTCTGCCACGCCGCCCTAAGGGCCGAAATGATGTGTTTAAGCAGATAAACCTGCTGTGCACCTGCTTAATAAAATGTAACTTTGTCTACTTTAGTTTCTGTTTTTTACTTATAAATATAGTAACTGAATGAAAAAAATACATTTGTGCATAGAAAAAATATATTTATTGAACTGAAAATTTGAAATTTTATAAATAAATAGATAATTAAATTAAGTAAATCTACATAAAATACGATTTTATGAAATTCCATTTTGTTAATAATATAATAAATTACTCTTATATTCAGATATATTTTCCATCGTCATAATTATATAATATATACAATTTGTGTACTTTTAAATTTGAAGTAGCTGAATATGAGTATAGTTATATTATTTTAAGTATATAGCTATATATAGCCTATTGGTATAATGCATATATTACTTACTCATCAATATACTTTATATTAAAAAAGTATTATTATGTATTTTATATTATTATCTAATTTAATAAATTATAATATTAATAGAATATATAATATTTAATCTTGTCATTGGCTTCTACTAGATATCCTCTCTATTATAGTATATTATAATATTAATATTATAATATTTTTAAATGAAATTATTTTTAATATAAATTATTTATATATTAATACGAATTTATATTTTAGTGTGAAATTTGTTTTTTGATCTGACCACAAATACACCTAGATTAAATATAATTTAATTTAATTTTATAATATATTAATAATATACTATATTTGATGTTGCCGTCTGAATTACTCTATATAACTATATTTATTTATACGAATTAATGTGATAAATTCATAATATATAATATTATAGCTATTGATATATAATCGATGAGTAAATATTAATTTATATAACTTACTCGAGTTAGCCAGTCATCTTATACACCAAATTTCAGTTTTTCAATATTTTTTTTTTGTTTTCTCTTTTAATTTTGAATATATATGTCTAGTGATAAGCTTTACTAGATTTCTAGTATATGATCCTAACACTCAATTTAAGGGGTGACGGACATGATTCAAAAACAGTATTATAGGTCCCATATTTCCGGAGAGAACACGAGAAGGTGTCTTAAAATTTTATTTTTTTTACCTAAAGGAAAATAACAAGGGTAAACCAGCAAGGTGCGGACAGATGTCGGGGTCTCTTCACGGGCCTTCCGGGAACGAGAAAGGGTAGGGTATATATTTCACCCGCGTCCCGGGGAGGGTTCTGCAGGAAAAACCGCTCTATGGTTTTGGAGATAGTCGCGGGGAGGAGTATAACAATACACCGACCATACATAAAATAGAGAAGAGTAATGGATAATCAGATACGCCCTCTGTGCCTTTATCGCGCCTGTAGGACTCGAGCCCCCTAATTATAATGATATATATTTTTTTATATTTTATTTTTACATTATCGTAATTAGTTTATGTTAGGCATTTATACGCTGATTTCAGTGTGAGCTAATTGTGAAATTATCTGTATAGTGGTCGTATTTTTTCGATGATTCTTTACATATTTTGAGAAATTTTTTATTTTTATCTATAAAATGTGATATATTTATAAAAAATATGTTAAAATTTAGTCTTTTATTTAAATTCTATGTCCGTCACCTTACTATAGAAATTCATTGTTAGTAAGTACGATGTAATATATATATATGGTTGTAAAAAAAAAAAAAAAAAAAAAAATAAAAAAAACTCTCAGATTTGCCAGGAGTCAAAATACAAAGCCTATATATATATATATATATCTGACGGAATAAATATATCTCATAAATATAATTCATCATATATATATAATTAGTATGTATATATATTATAATATAGTTATTAATATAATATAGTTCTTAATTATATATATAAATTATCTTATTATAATCTTTAGTATATTTGTATTAAGCTAGAACTCTTAGGAGACAAAGCTTACATATTACGTTATGATGTATTTATATTATAAGGTATATATATTTAACGTAGTATGCGAAGGAAAATTTCCTCTTCCTTATATACGCGTGTATGATTAACCGAATATTACCTAACACACATAATATGTTTATTCTTTTGTAGAGAAATTGAATCAATGTCGATATCTATCTCATATCGAGATTAGTTACTTTTACCTCATAACCGCAAAACACCGTGGGGACGCATATCTGAAGAGGACTTGCCAAATAGGAGGGGGAATTATCGTCGTTGTTTTTATGTGATGTGTTCTTACATAACCGAGAAAATAGAGCCGTTCCGAAATGTAGTACTCACGCGAATTGATCTCAAGCGCAGTCAGGTTCGCTCTCGCGCGCAAAATGCTGTGGACATTAGTATATTGGATTAAGTTACCCTATCACTAATGATGGCCTTTTAGATTACCTGTAGCTACGCTCTATACTTATAATGAGAATACAAAAAGAAAAGTTATAAAAAAATTAACCCTATAATAAAATTAGACATGATAAAAAAAATGCAAACCTTGTGAAACCTAAGGGGTACTTTTTTCTTAATGGTAGTCATTTACTATATGACATACGATCACAGTGCAGGGGTGCGCTCAAGGTGTTGCTGAGTGATTCTATTCGACTATCTGAATAAGACCAAATGATATAAAAATTAGTAACGTGTACACTTGGTGTATAAGAGTGATTAGAGATGTCATCATATGATAATGATGAATGGCAATTATATTTATTTACTATATGCACCTATAACCACCATTGCAACTATGTTCTATATAAAATGAATAATGTATACCTAATAATATTGAGTGGGATTTAATAAGTAATTACACTTGAAAATATTAATGTTAAATAACATAAAATGGCCCTATCCTGTAATATTATATTATATCAATAAATATAATACAAAATTATTAAAATTTCTGATGTGCAATACAACATATATATATATAAAAAGATATATTAATATATATAGTAGAATAATATTTTCCATATATATTCTATATTTTTCTATATATACTATATTCATTCATTCATTATAATTTATTATGTATTAATAACTACCAGATAATATGAGTGAATATATCTTTAATTCTATATGGTATTATAAATATTGATTTTACGTGTAATGGCTCATCATCAATCTTTCTCCTGTTCATTGCTTACTGTTGAGCGATATTATAAAAAAGAGGTAAAATTTATTTGGTGAATTTTTTTTTCTTTTTTAATGTATATACATTAATCGAGCAAAAAATATTTACAAACGTATAGATAACTATCATTAGGTAAGATGACGTGTTTATATTCCTTATTATTTATTTTTTTAACAATGCAAAGTATAATATAATTTATAATATTAAATAATATTTATATTTATGAGGTTTGATACTGTTAAGCATAAGGTTATGTTGAGTTATACGTAGTTTTCCTAGATTTAAACGTTAATAATATCTATTAATTAAGCTTCTTCGTATTACATATACCGTTATTAGTAGCGATCACTGTAGCATACATTTATATCTTATATTCTTATTGTGATTAAAAAAATACTTTCTAAAAGTGGGTTATAAATACAAATATTATAAAAATATATTACTTATATCGGTGAAAGATGTACTATATATAGTATAAATAATCTATATAAATTATATATTAATACTATATATAATATATATATATAATATATATTATTTATATATCTATATATCTTTTGGAGAGAATAATATATTAAAATTTTTAGCTATGAAAATATGCTATAGGTTATTTATATAAGTATTAAATATATTTTAGTTGCAAAACTCTAATTCTATATATATATATTCTAAACGCCTAATTTGCTATGTTGAAGAGACACAATGTTTTGAGACTCATAAATAGACGGATATTATAAGATATAAATCTCAAATCCTATATCGAAATCGATAATATATTATATATAATATATTATATATTATTATTTACATTTTCTGTTAATTTTAATATAATTTTGAGAAACAAAATAAAAACTATAATTATAATAATAAAAAACAACCAAAGATATGTAAAAAATAAAATATAATTAAACTAAAAAAAAAATTAAACATAGAGAGGAAATTAATATAATATATTTTATTATATAAATAAAATAAAAATTCTATTTTTTATATTGCTAGACATATGACGCTTAACTAAATAAATATAACTTTATTATCATAATATAAATGTAATTCAGACATATGGCGTAATATTACTATATACGTGAGGAAATTAATGTAATATTTAACAGCTGAGGTATTATTATAATAATTAATTAATTAATATATCATAGTCATAGTTGAGGAATATATATCAAAATAAAGAAATTATATTAAAATAATAAAATATATTATAATTATAGCTATAAATTTTAGTTTTATACATTACAATTAATTTATATATTTTTAAAACGAAGTAGTGGGTGGAGGAGTAGAATTAAGGTCTTGTAATCGTAAATCATTTCTTTATCTATAATTTACTCTATAAAGTTAATATAATATCTATATAATATTATATATATTTTTATTTATTTATTCTACTGGTATATATATTTATTTTTAATTTATTTAATATATATACTATAATTATATTATATTTTATCTTATATATTATTATTTATATTTTATATATTATATATTTATTATTTTTTATTATTATAAATTGTTTTAATTTATCTTAATTTTATTTATTTAAAAAATTTTTTTTTTGGGTCCTTTTAAAGGTTATATTTTGTAATATATACTATAATATTTATATATATATATATCTTATACTATATATATATATAATTATATAGAATATTAAATTTTTTCCCTCCATTTTTTAATTTTTTTATTTTTGCATTCTCCTCTGAATTAAAGTCATATATGATTTAATATTATTATATATGAATAATTTTTAATCATTGGAATCTATTATTATTTGTATTATTATAATATTATGAAAGTAAATATATTTTTAGTATTTTTATTTTTCAAAAATAAATCTTATAAGTAAAAATCAATAATGGATGTACAATTAATAACGTAAATAAAAATAATACAAACATTAATAAAATAAAAATTAATTCTTTTTTTATGAAATATAAAATAATAATAATTATTAACTCGGTTAAAATTGATAGATCGTACTTATTATAATATTATTATATATATATATTATTATATAATATATATAGATATAATATATTATATTATATATTAATATATATATATAAATTATAATATAAATATAATATAATTATATATATATATTAATATATGATATATTATATATATATATATATATATTATATAGTATATATATATAATATATATATATATATATATATTAATATATATTATATATATATAAATATTAATATTATATATATATATAATTAATTAGAATTTACAATATTCTTGCATATAATAGTGAATTTTTATATAATTTATAAAAAGATTAAATCTATATTTTATTATTTTTAAATAAAAATTTTCTAATTAGAATAAATATAGCTAACTATATTTTTAAAATCATAGTTTTTTTCTATTTTTTCAATAAATTATATATACGTTTATATTAATTTAATTAATTATTAATTATAATATTATATTAATATATATATTTATATATTATATATAATATATTATATATATATATATATTATTATTATATTATATAATCTATTATTATATATATGGCCAACGGTAAAGGTTTGAGAAAATGTTGAGCATGCCCGGAAGTTTATAATAAATATCTCAATATTATATACTGAGATAGGTTACACATTAATATAATTAATTATAATATTATATATTATATATATATTTAATTAATAATATATATATATAAATATTATATTTTGTGTTAATTCTTTTTATTTGATTGATATAGGTAGTATGTTAATATATATTTAATTATTATATATTATATACATATGGGTATATATAATATATATTTATTAATATATATATATATATAATATATATATATATATACTCAATAGTTATATTATATATAATTAATATATAATATATAATATATATATATAGTATGATATTATATATATATATTTAATAATATTATACTATATATAATTATATATAATTATATATATATATATATATATAATAATATATTATTATATATTATCATTATAATTATATATTAATATATTAATAGTATATATTATAAGTCTAGTTTATATATAATATATAATATATATATTATATATATATATAATATATATATTATATATATACTATATATAATATATATATTATTATAATTAGGATTCAAATGAACGCTAATTCTATAAAGTGCGTTTCATCTCAGTTAACAATTTAAGTCACTAATTATATATTCCATTTTCGAGATTCTTCCATCTTCGAGCTATACTCCTCTCAACCCCATTTATCGTGTTCTACGCCGCTAACTGAATGACCTTCTACTTTAAATAATATATATAATATCCTGTGGTAGATTTCTCTTAGTGAGGGATATATATAGACTTTACGCGAACGTTACTAATTGAAGAAAACGTGATTGGGTATTCTTACGCTTTGGATGATGTTGCTTATATAATATAATATAGGTGGGTATATCGTATGAGTCGGTTATAGACTGGTGGTTCGCTTGAGTAATACTAGTATACAGCTAGTCGTATAGGTTTTTCTCGAAGTGTCGTAAGTATATTTTGAGTCACTATATTACCTAATAATACTGACGTAATTCTATATTATATATAATATTCTCCTAAATGTGGATAAAATACGCCAAATCAAATTTGCAGTAGCATTATTTTTTTCTTCCATGTAATTGGATTAAATAGGGATGAACGAACATTAAATTCTCACTGATATTAGAAAATAATTTAAATATATAATTAATAATTATATTAATAATAATATAATTACTATAAAAATTATAATTAAATTAATAATAATTTAATATATTAAAATTAATAAATAAATATAATATATATAATAAATAATTATAATATTATATATAATAATTAAATTATAATTGTTTATAAAAATAGGCGTCAGGTTTTTCTATTTATATTTTATACTGCCGTATTATTTATTATTTCTTTAATTTTATTTTTATATCTTTATTTTAATTATATTTTTGTGGTTTCTATATATAAATAATAAATGATAATTTTTAATGAAAAAAAAGTTAAATGATATAATAATAATATCATATAATAAAAATTATAATAAAATTTAAAAATTAAATAAAATTTGTTATTAATAAAAATTTAATAAAATAAAATTTTGTATTAATAAAATTTGTGTATTAATATAAAATCAAATATATAATCATAATATACCACTACCAATATCATCAATATCGTTTATAAGCATTTAATCAGTTTGTTAAATAATAGGATAACCCTATGAATAACAAATTTATAAAATATATAATCGCTACTGTTGCCTTATCACTTTAAGTTTTTTTTTTCTTTTTGACGCTTAGAGTTGATGTACCATTTTTCTCTATAAGGAAAGAGCAGATAGGAAAATCATTTACAAAAACAATACATCGCATATAATACTTCAATGAAAGTTTGTTTTTTTTTTTTTAGAAAAATTCTTCTTTTTTTTAAGGCATTTTGAAATAATTACACCTCAATTGAAGTTTGATTCTTATTCTACTGTAATTATTGCAAAACTATAAGTAATATAGTTCTCTTAAACACCTAAATCAAAACCTTACAGGAAAGTGATCATTTCCACAATTTTCCTATATTTTTCAATGACAATGGAAAAATATTTACCAAGTAATTATTAAACATATAAAATTTGTGAATTAATTACAGAGTTGTCATGAGTTGGCGGTCTGACAAATATATTTCATTTGAATTCCAAGACATGCAGAAAGAACAGTGCATGATGAAGTAAATATTGTAGCAAGGATTTTTCTGATATGAATAACTGCCACATTAAAGTATTCAATCACTGAATTTAATACACATGTGAAATAATAAATTGAAATTTATGGCAAGAATTATAATCAGCGTAAAGATCTTTCAGAGCATAGAGGAATGAGCATGTTGCGGAGTTGAGTGGTGCGAAAATAAGGCATGAATGACAGAATAAATGAGTGTGAATTAAATTGGCTTGGTCATATGGAAAGGATGGATATGAGAAGAATTGATAAAATGAGGAATGAACACATTAGGAAGTTGTATGGTGTGAAGAAAGGCGCAAATGAGAGAATAAAGAGTACACTGAGATGGTTTGGTCATATGGAAAGGATGGATGATAGTCGGTTGGTTAAGCGGATGCATGGTGGTGAGCGCGCTGGGAATCGACTGGCTGGGAGACAAGAAAAAGTGCAATGGGTCAGTAAAGGAATGCCTGAAGGAGAGGAATGCGCGTTTGACAATGGCGAGAAGAAAGGTGCATAATAGGAGTGAATAGCTGGATTTTGTTAGGGGGTATGGTTGTGGGCTTTGCCCGGGGGATTAACCCCACATTGACGAGATGCCACAGTGAAGGTCCGTCGCTGTCTCATGAAACATCAGGGTGGATTTTTCTGACTACAACGAGTTCTCACTTGGGGGTATAAAGGAGACGGTACGGGGGGGGGGGCCCGGGGGGGTAGAGGGGGGGGGAGGCGGGGGGGGGGGGGCTTTCTTTTCGACTTGCTTTATGTTCTTCCACTACTTTTCTGTTCCAGTGTATGCTACGCACCTCATCCCCAATCTGTGGATAGGAAGTTGATAATGATAATAATAAATATATAATACATCTAATTATATATTTATTCTTATCATTATCATCTTCCTATCCACAGATTGGGGATGAGGTGCGTAGCATACACTGGAACAGAAAAGTAGTAGAAGAACATGAAGCAAGTCGAAAAGAAAGCTCCCCCCCCGTACCATCTCCTTTATACCCCCAAGTGAGAACTCGTTGCAGTCAGAAAAATCCACCCTGATGTTTCATTGTTTTCATTTAGAGAACAATTTTTTTAATATAACTTTGCTATTAGAAAAAGAAATTTCAGTTCCATGTTGGTTTTGAACCAGACCCTGATTATTATATATATATATATATATATATATATATATTATATAATTATATATATATATATATATATCAATATATATATATATATATTATATATTATTATATATATATATATAACAAACCCTAGATATATATATATATATATATATATATATATATATTGTTTTTCATAGAGAGTAAAACAAACCTCATTAAGATATTCAACAACGTCTTCTACTTGTCGTCTTCTAACACCTTCTCCTTTAGACCTCAAGAGAGATGACTGCACCACATCCTCATGACTTATTATATCCTACAGTACCTTACAGCTACATAGAACCTTTAGCATTATTAATTCCTACAATTGTGGCTTCGTAAGCCTCTCCATCTTTCGAATACATAGCTCGACAAGGATCACCAATGTGCCACTGTGTAATATATATATATATATATATATATATATATTATATATATATATATAATATATATTATATATATATATATATATATATTAATATATATATTATATATATATATAATATATATAATAATATTATATATATATATATATATATATAAGTATAGTATATATATAAAAGCAGTGTTGTGCAGATAGTTGATACTAACGATAATGTTACAAAAATGCCCTTACAAAAGTAGTATTTACATGCTTTCAATTACTGATTAATCTCTTTTTACTTTAATTACTCTTTGCAATGATGTCCTTAGTTTCCCACACTGCTACTTCACTTCAGGGTCCCTATACTACACTTTGGTAATACTTTATATTTTTAATTTTTGCTGCATGCATCCACCTTTACTATGAGCCTACAAAATGGCCTACAGATTTTTGATCGGGTTCAAGTCCAGTAAATTTTATGACCATCATTTAGCAATCAACTTTTGTTGTACTAAAAGTTTTAGAAGAGTTTGTAATTGTGAAAGGGACCTAGTCGTTTTAGAACACTGTCACCATCAGGAAGGTGTCATTTACCTCCTGAACCTCAAAAAGCTTCTTGGACATCATGCCTTTAATCACGTCTGGTCAGGAAGCAATGAAGCACCCCCAAAACATGATGTTAGACATGTTTAGAGATTACTGTGTTTTCAGTTCAAAGAGGTTCTCCAGGAGAGTGCCGAACGTCATTTGAGTTGTACCCATGAACTTCCAAGTGGGTATCATCAGGTCAAATCTTGTTTTTTTTTTTTTGTTTTTTTTTTTTGTCCATGGCAACGGTTTCTTCAAAATGGGTGTTAAGAGCTAATATTTTACTTCATGTCTGACCCTGATGTTGAACTCCGGGAGTCAGCTGCATAAGGTAGATGCAATCACATTCACCCTCATGAGATGCATTTAACACTTTTCAACTACCCATTGATTTTCTTCAGATTCATGGAGATAATTTTTCTCATTAGACCATCATCAACTGCTGTTATATTTTTCCTTACTTCCAGAATTTAACTGTGTATTTTCAGGCAGAAATTATTTAAATCGTTTTCGGGTAGTGACATTTTTAACAAAGAAAAGAATTTTATTTTGGAATTTCAAACAAGTTTAAACATGTAAATTTATATCACTTCACGTCTAAACTTGTATGGTTGTTTGATAGCAAACTCTGCGTTAGCTTTAATTATTCAGGATACTTGATGGGCTCAAATGAGGATGATTAACCTTCTGTGTAATAGCCTAAGTAATTAAAGAGAATGCGATTTTTGTATGTGGAAATTGAATTTGGTATCGTTTTTCGGGGCTTTTTTTTTTAACTCAAAATTATTGTAACAACAGACCATGTTATAAATGTAAATAACGCAAAATCTTCTATGAAATTTTTTACTGACTGCTTGAGTAACAAGCTCTGAAGTGCATTCCCACCCTCAGTCATAACTTGCATTGTAAACTCAAAATTATCTGCTAAAGAAGTGATTGGAGAGAGTGCAATTTTTCTACATTTGAAAGGGGTTACTGATGTATATGTTGGTTGTTATTTTTTTTTCTGATGTGCGAGTACAGACTTTTCTGTTAACAACAAATAAATTACAGAAATTATAATACAAAACGTCAATTTTTAATATTACTCTACAGTTCTAATCTTGATTGTTTACTACAACATATACATATAGGATTGTTTGATGGATGGATCATTAGCTAGAAGCATGATTATATATATATATATATATATATATATATATATATATATATAGATATATATATCTATCAAAAATATATATATATATATATATAGATATATAATATATATATATATTATATATATATATATATATATATATATATATAAAAGGTGCGGCAGATATAACTCCCACATTTCGAAAAATCCTTGTATGGTCACCTAAGCATGCAGTGAGTTTTCGACGGTTACGTTGGCCGGGGTACACAATAAAGTTTTCAGTCGTCGCCATGCCGTGGTCGGGTGAGCATCGCGGCTTTGTTGTGGAGACCTTTTTTCAAAAATGATGAATCTGTTATTTCAACGCAGAGAGCGTTATGCAGGTGGTTCGGTTTACGTGCTAATGAAAGTGTTCCAGACCGGATAAGGATTTTGCGGTGGGTACAGAGAATATGGGAAACAGGATCAGCAGTTCAGCACTGAAGAAAAAAAGACCCGGACGTTCCAAAACAGTAAGAACACTAGAAAATATCGCTTGCAGTAAAGGCATCGATTGAGCATGCCTTAGCTCTTCGGATTTCGGAAGGACCTGTGAGGAGAATTTTGCATAGACCTTCGACTACATTCATACAAGATTATGATTGTTCAGGAATTGTCTCCACCAGACTGTGGAAGACGTATGGATTGCTATAATGGGATCCTCGTAGCTGTGCCTCCCAATAGCATTCTGTGGAGTAGCGATGAAGTCCATTTCCACCTCTCTGGCAGTGAACAAACAAAATTTTCGCTACAGGGCTGCCGAAAACCCTCGAAAACTTCAAGCACGACCCTTCACAGCCCAAAGGTGACCGTTTGGTGTGCTGTGTCGTCTATAGGCATCATTGGGTTTTACTTTTTTGAAGAAGGTGGAGTAACAATTAGCGTCAATTCATATCGATACTGCGCGACATGCTGGAGAAATTCCTGAGGCCAAAAATTGAAGAATATAGGGAAGAACACAACGCAGAGTACTTGTGGTTCCAACAGGATGGAGCTACGGCCCATACAGTACACCTTCCTCGCGAAATCTTGAAGGATATGTTCCTGGGTCCAGTCGTCTCCTTACACGAGGTAGTTCGAGCCCACCACGCTCGCCTGATTTAAACCCCTATGACTTTTTCCTGTGGTGGTTTCTGAAGACAGAGGTTTTCAAACATCGTCCTCGGTCCTTGGACCAACTGAGGGAAACCATTCAAGATTAAATTGCCGGAATATTCCCCTCATGCTAGTGAGAGTGATGGAAAACTTTCAAGAACGGCTCCAAATGTGTATCGCCCGTCAAGGCCACCATTTGGACGATATAATTTTTAAAACTTAATGGACAAAACTTTTTTATATCTACATTTGTGAAATTTTTTTTTTTTAATACCTCGTACCATTTCTTTCCAATTCCCCCCTTTGTAATGTGGGAGTTATATCTGCCGGACCCTGTATATATATATATATATTTGTGTGTGTTGGGACACGACGCACAACAACAGCGACACCCCGTAATGGGGAGTTGCAGAAAAGTATCAACAACCAAGATGCAAAACGACAAAGAGGCCCGCATCGCAGACAGAACACGCCACGGACCCTGTATATATATTATATATATATACTATATATATATAATATTATATATATATAATATATATAGTATATATATATATATATATATATATATATATATATATATAACAGTATTTAATGTACAATATTTAAAACAGATACCATATATAAGGAGATACAAAAATTTACAGATATATCATATATATATATATATATATATATATATATATATATTATATAATATATATATATATATATATATATATATATATATATATATATATAATATATATATATATTATTATATATATAAAGATAAATAAATATAGATAATATAAGTAGATATATAAAATTATATATACATATATAATGTCTATATATTAATTTAAATTACTATATATCAATATTATATAATCATATATATATAATTAGTAATGCAGTAGCAGTCCGATCCGCGCTTTTGCCCTGCGCGATCGTTGCGCGGATATTTATAGTCGAGATTTGGAATAAAGATTTTAATAAAATACTTGAAGATGAATCTGAACGCAACTTTAAATTGAGGACATGGAGATTTGACTCAACCATAGTGTAATGCATACTCATGATCTCACAGCATGAAGTTCATATAATTTGAGTCAACAAGATGTCACCATTGAGAGTTAGTGATGCCCAAAAAAATCATCGACTCACAGCTTTCCTGTCTACTAGTTAATCATCATGTAATCTCAATGGCTAAGCGGAAGCATTTTTCAAACATCTCTCAAATGAAATGATGACGGTTTAAAAAGAATATAAGATGTAATAATACTAAAGCTAGAAAAAAAGACGCTTTGTTCTGTGGAAATTAATGACGTTCATTACATTGAAACTTACTAGATCCCGGTTAAAGGGAGAGTTTTTTGAAACACAATATTAGTACAAGTTAAATCGTCACTTTGTGTTGCAGTTGAAAAACTTCAATCCGAACAGTCTATTAATTAGTCACCCATTAAATTGAAAAAACGAAATCTACAGAACCAACACCTTCTACAAGTAAATCAAATAACAAATTCACTGGCAAGAATTCTACAGTCCAGTAGTGATGAAGAAACACGCATTACCAAAAGATGTGAAAATGATTGAAAACTATCACCAAGAAAAACGACTTGAAACAAATCAAATGACTATCCTAAGTTGGCGGAGTGTTAAGCTAAATGTTTCCCACGCTTAAGTAAACTGGCAAGGAGAAATACTTGGCTGTCCTCCAACTAAGTGTCCACAGTGAAAGAGTATTTAGCAATGCTGGGCTAATAAATGATGAAAAGAGAAACAACTTTCGGCAGAAAAGGCGTACAAATTGATGTCTCTCAAGCACAACCTTTCTATATTTGAATTTCAGTAATAGTGCAAAAAGTATAATCATCAGTAAAATCTCTCTTTATTAAGGCAGAGGTTGGGGAAAGAGGTTGGTGGGGTGTATATGAGAGAGTTGGGTTCCCGTCCCACACCCTGTAACAATTATATTAATAGATTGTGGATGAAAAACTCGATATATATAATATATATTATATATATATATAATATAATTATATATATATATATATATATATATATATTATACTATAATATATATATATATATATTACAATAATATATTATATAATAACTATATATAATATCAAACATCCGCATCCGCGGATGTAAAATCAAATCCGCATCCGCGGATGCGAAAAAAATGGCACTGGCGCATCACTAATATATATATATAATATATATAATTATATATATATATATATATATATATATATAATATATATATAATATATAGATATAATAATATAATATTATATATATATATACGAATAATATATATATTATATATATTATATATATATCATCTTTCTTTCTTTACTCTACCTTATTTTCCCCAAGCATGGGAGTAAGGAAAGAAAAGCCAGTAGGAGAGTATGAACAAAATTGGTCGAAAAGAAAGCCCAGCCTACCACCCAATTAATGTACCATTAATTAGTGAAAACTCGTCACAGACAGACAATCCACCCCCTAGAGCTCTTTGGGACCGCGACGGACCCCACTATGGTAAATCGTTCAATGTAAGGGTTCATCCTTGCCCAGGTGGGCCACAACCATGCCCCCATACAAAACCCGCCATTCTCTCTATTATGCACCTTTATTCCGCCTCTGCCAAACTCACATTTCTCTCCTTCAGACATGCCGTTCACGACTCAATCCACTTCTCTCTCGGCTCCCAGCCGGTCGGTCCCAACACACTCTCCACTATAATCCGCTTAACCAAACCGACCTATTCATTCATCCTTTCCAGTGACCAAACAGTTCAACATACTTTCATTATTTCTTTCATTTACCCCTTTCTTCACACCCACACAACTCTCTAATACGTTCATTCCTCATCTTTATTTAATTCTTCTCACACCTAGCATCCCCTTAAAAATTGTCAATCTAAACAAATTGTACATCTATACTTCTTCATTCCAGACCATAGTCTCACTTACTATACAATAACAAGGTAACAACATACCCTCATGTAAGACTCTAGCGCACCAAGAACTTAGTCCCTTTACCATTGCACCAACGATCTTAATTGCACCGCAACCTCCTGGCCATTCACAAACTTTCCTACTACACTACTGCATCCATCCGTTCCCTTCTCATCCAACACATACCCTAAAATATTTAAACTCAGACACTTGTCCAGGCTGCTCACCATCTACATAACTTCACACTGAGAGGACTGTCCTCACTACAACCATAACCTTTACCTTATACGTTAACTTTCAAACCGCCCCTTTTACACACCCTGCCAAATCCTCTACCAATCCTCTCAAACTACTCTTAGAATTCGACACAAACCAAATATCCGCATATATACGGTAGGGGCACCTCCACTCATCCTCCATTCTCCATTCATTCTAACACCATTTCCTGCCATCCCCACTGCGAATCTTTCATTAACCCCATCCATATACAAATTGAATATAATTATATATATATATATATATATAATTTATATATATATATATATATATAATATATATATATATATATATATGATATATATTAATATATAAATATATATAATATATAAAATATATATATAATATAATATATAAAGTTTAGAGGATGGTAGAAAGATTTTGGCACAAGTAGCAAAAGGAGGTTTAAGTAAACGGTAGATAAGAGTAAGAGTGAAGTAAGTAAGAGTAAGGTTGTGAGTGAGGAGGTCCTCAGGACGAAGTTTTGTTAGATCGGAGCAGCTGGAACAAGTGTCTGGCTTTAAATATTTAGGGATTTATGTTGAATGAAAAAGAAACGGATGATGCAGAGTGTAGTAGGAAGCTTGTGAATGGTAGGTTAGGTGCGCGATTGATAAGCATTTACTAATAACTCTTAGGTGGCATTTGTATTAAGGAACCGTAAGTACTAATCTCAGAAGCTAGCGCAGGGTGATTAACAAATAGAGGAAATATGTGCATTAAATGTTTAATAGAATTGATAGCAGTAAAGACACTGACATCTCCGGGATGAATGAGAAGGCATATATTGATACCTAAACATTAAAATGTGTTCAAGAAACGAAATGGGACAATCTGGTCTACGGCCAAGGCTGATAGCATACAGTGCCAAAGACGAAAGAAATTGAGTAACAATGAGGAAATGAACGTATATAGAGGGTGATGAGGCGTGAAAGAAAAAAGGAAGATAACTGTAAAAAACAAAATAAAAAATCAAAAATTAAGGCAAAATACGAATTGAGATGGTTTAGCCATGTGGAAGAAAGGATGAATTGATAGTCGGTTGGTTAGGATGATATAAAGTGGTAAGTGTGTCAACAACAACGATCACGACAACGACAACAAAGAAAACAGCAAAGCAAATGGATAAGCTCGGTCAAGTAAAAAAAGAACATGACAATATTGTGATGCGAGAGAAGTAAAAAAATGATAACATAATTGCAAAGACCAAGAAGGCGAGAAAGACAAAAAGGATGCAATTAAAAAGGAAGCAGTTAGTGCAGATGGCCCAAAGAATTATTAATCACCCAAAACATCCATACACAACACAAGAAAAAAATTCAGACAATGCACCCCCAACCCAGCACACCCACGAACAACGACATCCCAACAGTAGAGGAGTATGGTTGCAAAGCTCCGGCCCACCCTGGAGCACAAGAGATGAACCCTTACATTGCTAACAAGATCGCCATAGAAGCTAGGGTCTATACGCATCAAAACGCAGCTACTTAGAAGTAGAAGAGTCTAGTGAGTACTGAGGAATAACTGCACGTGCAACGAGTTTTCACTTTAGAAAGGTATCTCACAGGAGGCACAGTAAAGGCTGGTGCTTATCTTTTCGTACTATGCTTCATATTCTACTATACTTGCTAGCTATTAGCATGTTCTTCAGTATCTGTCCATAGATGCATAATTCATTTGCGCCATTAATCTTCTGTATTTAAGTAGAACCAACAATCATACTACTCTCTCTGTATGTCTGTGTGAGAGAGATAGAGAGAGTCGTAAAGTTGAAGTGATTATTTAATATATATTACTTTTTAATTATATAATCCCTTGACATACATCATCATAGTACATAGGTGTTAAAACATCCACCAAAATACAAGTGTGACAATAAATAAATATATATATCATACTTAAATAAAATAAGTATGAATAAAAGTGAATTAAATCCTATCTACCAATATTATATATAATTATACTCTTTTATATAAATAATATATATAACCTAAAAAAAAAAAAATAGATAACTATGATATATAAAGTATATAGTAATATGAATAAATGAATGATATATAAAGAAAAAGTAAATATTATAATAATTAACTCGAGTCAGTAGATATATAATAACTATAGCTAATAATTGGTTGTAGCTATATGAGTATAGAAATGGATAGGATAATTAGTATGGCTATTACTTACTAAGTAGGATAATATCAGCCCCTCCAAATTCCCCCCAATTATTTCACACAAATTTCTAATATATATATTATAGTTTACTATTAGAATATAATATAGGTGAGATGATGCAATGATTGACAAATAACTAAATGTTTATCTAACAACGAACACTGACGTATGTGTAGCTTTGGATACGCTGCTCATCTATGAATATTTTAAGGAAAATAATCAGATTCATAATCATACATACTATTAATACAGCATATAGGTTACCATTCTTCAATGATATAATGCCCATGCATTTGTGGCTGCTGAGATAAGATAAATCTTATTCTTAAAATGTACTAAAGCGTAATTACATACTTATAAATTAATACATATGAAACTGTCATACAACAAGATACTAGACACCTCCTCTTTTCAACATATGTTTGAAATAGAGATCTTTAAAGACTGAAGCTTTTTGTTAAAAGATAACAAAATTATACCACTAAATTTCAGAGGGTTAGCTAGTTAATTTGGTTGCTATAAGTTGTATAAAATAAAAGAAATAATTATTAACAATTTTAAAGAATACACTAAAAATTTTCAAATCTTTTTGTACGCTGTATAATAATATAGTAATTAATATAAGTATTTAATTACGCTTTTTACTATTCCCGCTTAGGTTACCCACAGACGCGGACGCTAACAAATAAATAGTACGATTTATGAATTGAAAGAAATCATACAAGAGTAAAAAAACAAAATTTGAAAACATTTAGTCTATTCATTTAAAATTGTTAAATAATTTCTTTTTATTATTATTATACAACTTATAAGCAACCAAATTAAAACTAGCCTAACCCCTCTGAAAATTTAGTGTATAATTTTTTAATTTTAAAAGCTTCCAGTAACTTTAAAGATCTCTATCTTCAAACATATGACTTGAAGATGGAAGAGTGTCTCAGTTATATACTGAATAAAATTTAATTCACTACTGCGTCGCCCTTGTAGCACAAAGGCTCCTTGCTCTCACAGGAATGTTGTGTGAATATTGGGGGATTCGAGGCTCGTTCCTTGAGGTGCCTCCTCCTTTCCAGCCACATGCTGTTCCTGCTGTATTCAATCTTCCTTTCTTTAACACCTACGTTTGCGTTAGGTAAGGCATTGGGTGGGTTTACTTCCTTTTGTTTTTTTGTCCCCTCCTTGAAAAGGGCCCTGCCTGAGTGGTGGCAAGGTAAAAAGAATAAAATTCAACGCTTGAGACACTAACACAAATAGTTATTGGGTTATTAAATACAAAATTAATGGCGCAAATAATTTTATATGCAGTTGAACTGCTATAGTTTCGAAAATATTACCTGCTGATGTCTTATTTTATTCTTTATCAACTATCTTACTATAAACGATTAAACCTGTCGAATTACTAAAGATTTTCCATTGCATTTTTCCATTCTAATATTTTTTGGAATAGTATTTTGCTGTCTGGAAGAATTTTTTTAAAACTTATTCAAGAGTTAAACCTCCTACAATTTGGTTATTATGTTCTTGTCAAATCACAACATCTCAAATGACAGTCTGCTCCTGTTAGTCAACCTTCTTATACTTTAGAATTCTCTGTTACAGAATCAACTATAAAAATTGCTTATCTAAGTAAGGAAATATAAGTTTTTGTCCGTATTACTTTTCAAAATGAAAAAGAAGTTTCAAAGACATCACGAAGTTGTACTGATGTTTTTTTCCTAAGAAGGCTAGAGAACAAGGACACAATAATTTTTGTTTCATATATTAGAAACATCTTGAGCTAATCGCGTACATCAAAATTCTTTTGAACACATGGATAGTGTTATCATGTTGAAAAATAAAAGTAATATTCTGTGTAGAATTAATAGCAAATTAGTTCCACATGCCAACATAGTTAAACATGTTTTATTATAATAAATGAACAAGAGAAAATACTTTAGTCATGAAGATAGTCATCTATGAAAATAAATAGGTAAAAGAACAAAAAAATGTAATAAATACTATGATGATGTATTCAAGTGAGATTTGTTTAAAATAACTGCTTTATTTATGTTACTTTTTTCTGCTACACATTAATTTAAGCCAACTAAAAAAAGCTTTAGCTTTAACTCGATGTACAGATGGTTCGATAAAACTATTTTTAAGTTAAATATCACAAGAAATATTAATGCCTAAAACTACAAAAAGGTGGAGCAACTATACCAACCTCATTTTTCTTCCTGCCCCTCTTCTTCTTCCTTTTCTTAACACCAGTTGATAGGTGAGCTTTACTGTGAGAGTAACCATTGACCAGCTCAGTGCGATGACTATTGGAGCATTCAGAATCGGTGACAGAAGACACAGATGGTAGTTTATTAGCTAAATGTTTTCTTGCTATATTCATAGTTTCATCATAGTGTTGAATAAGAAGACTGTCATCCCATATTTCACTGTGGGTAAGCTATAAAAGAGCCAAATAAGCTTTGATTATTAGCAATTCTATAGCGGCAATCTTAATTAAGCTACTTACTGCTTATTGTTTAAGATTAATGTTTTTTTTAAAGTTTTTAAAGTTTCAACACAATTATATGGAGATTACACAGTAAATATAATTCAATAGTGAGGCATATTTTTAAATACTTCAAAAGATAAATATCAGGGTTCACACTAAAATTTTGAATTTGATTTCCCTGACTTTCCCTGACTTTCCCTGACCAAATCTGCAAATTTTCCCTGACCAGCGTTTCGTTATTTTTGGTGTATAAAATATCTATTAATTATTATTTATTCGGCCTATTTACTCAGTTCATACATTAAATTATTGAAAACTTACTTTAGAAATTGTTCATCATCATGGATGAATTTAAAAAAATATTTTTTTTTTTTAGTAATAAGCCTATACCTTACCCATAGCCGTCCAAAGCACTCCTTTTTTTATTTTTTCAAAAGAAAACAGTTTTATTTATACAAAAAGAAAATAAATTAAAAGCTTACATTAATAGCCTAGGTGAAATAACGTCCACAGTGATCACAACAAAAGTTCTAAATGGGGAAATTTAGATTAACTTTTTCTTCTCAGCATCTGAATTTTTGATTTTTATAGCGGCCTCTTCTGTTAAAGCCTTCAGTTTTAACATCTTTCTCTGCTCTTCAAGTCTATTGATCTGTATGGATTAAAAAAAAATTCTAACTTTTTTATTCTTCTTCTTTTTCTTTCTGTTTTGACTCTTTGAGATGTTCTTATATCCTATGGGAAATATACAATTTTCAAACATTTTTGACTGGAATTTCTTTATGAATACTACATAATATTTCTTGGTGAAATATTAGTTGAGAAATAATACTATGTTCATTTAGATTCTCCCTAAAATTGCTTAATTTATTAGAAAACCCTCTTCCACTGTCGCATTTATGGGAAAATATCCGTCCTAATTTAATAATTTGCACAATTCCGATTAACATTGATTCTCAGGTGCTATAGAAGAAAAAAAAACTCATCAAAGTCTCTTAGAAGGACAATCACCATCCAAAAATATTTTGAATTTTAATTCAAGGGAATAGAATGAGCTTCACTGAAAGTAGAGAGTATAGTGCTTTTTCTTTCTCAGCAACAGAATCTGTGATTCAGTTATTGTGTACAATGGCTCTAGCTAAATCAAATCTTGTTTCCTGTCTGGCTGATGAAACTATACAGAATCAATGATGAGAGCCATTGACAGCTTGGACTTCAGAGATATTTGCTAATATCTTTCTCGTCATTATTATTTCGACCTGACTACATTTACCTTTGTTGCCGTAAATCTTAATGCAAAAGAATAGATTTTGTTTGAAACAGGCATTTTTACTGATTAGGAAACTCTTTCCATAATATTAAGTTACGAGACATTTAAAATCTGTTGAACAGAAATGAACCAAGGTTTAGTTTGACGTCCAACCACTGGTCGTTAAAGTTTAAGTTTTTTTTTTGCTGCTGTTTCATTTATAAAAAAAATAAAATAAATACCTCAAAAATACCACAAAAATCAAAAATCCCTTCGTCAACCCTCAAAAAAAAAACAACTCAAAAAGTATAATTCCCTAAAAAGAAAAAGATATCAAACATTTCTAGACGTCATACAGTCTAAAACACATCATATACCAATCACCTTCAATCGGAAGGATGAACTTGGAACAACTTCTACGAACAGAATAGGAAGAATAGTAGGTAATAGTGAAACTAAAAATAAGAAAGGAACAGGATAGAAGCTAGATTAATGGATGTACTTCCTCGCCCCCACCTTTTCATTTCATTTCAAATAACATCTCTCAACCAGTTCTACTTACAGTAAGAAAAAAAATATATTCAAAAATAATCGTAACATGGTCCATGATCAATTTTCTGTATTGATTTGGAAATTATTAAAATTTACCTTGACTTTTCATGACTTTTTGAATTTCCTGACTGGTCAGCATTTTAAACTTTCCGACTTTCCCTGACCAATTTTTTTTTCCCTGACTTTCCCTGACTTTCCAGAAAGTGTGAACCCTGAATATATATATATATTTTACATTTTTTTTTTTTTTTTTTTTAAAAAATATTATTGAAGGAAAAAAAAAAGATAATTTTTTTGATTAAACAAGGAGGCCTGTTTCTGCTTTTTTGAGTGGATGTACATACTCAATCACAGCTTACAAAAAACCTACTAGACCCAGTTGGATCAACTTAGGACACTGCCTAGACTAAAATAGGAATAGATAAGCAAGTTATGAAAGAGAGATGGACTATCACAGCATTTTTTCTTTTTTTGAAAAATTGAAGAAAAAAGAAGACTGAGTTCATATCAAAATCAGGTAACTCAGCAAGAAGATATGCCAGTTTGTTGTTGGGAGAGGTTGCAGTGTCGAAAAGAATTTGCGTTGGGAAGTGGCAATTTAAAACAGTCAATGGATAGCTGGTGAATGTAAACACAAAGTTAACAGTGATTAATTTAGAGATATAGGCTACTGTACATATTGGAAAAATCTTTTGACAAATATGATATGAAAGATTGAAAAGATTTCTAGTTATCTCAAGAAAAAATAAGAGAAGGTGTGTACTACAATCAGATGTCTTTATACATAAGTTTAATTTCATAATTTAGTACAAGTCCAAAAGTTATAGTTATTAGCTTTTCATCAAGCTACCTATTTTTATTTCCAAGCATTGACAATCAAACAGTTTTATAGACTTATTATTAAATGTCACAACAGTCTTAATAACTGCACTCTTAACGTTATCCTAGAATTTACAGTATTTAATTTTTATGGATTTAAAAAAAATATATAGCTATATTTAAAAAATTGACAAAAATAAAATAATCATGTCTGTTTTCAATAACAAATGAAATTAACCTCGTCATCTAATTGTTTAGATTGGGGTCATTGCAGGAGAAATCAAGACACCCACTTAACCACTGTCTCCATGTTTTCTGAAATTTTAGTTCCCTACGACCAATACTTTTCTTTTGGGGGTTAAAGTTTGGGGGATTTGCCCCCACCCCCCTTCACTTTGAAAGCTTGTAACTTTGCTGTCATTCAACATAACACCATACACACATATTTTTGAAATCTGCATAAAGAGGCGCATCTAGTGGTACTAATTTCAAGGATCTAGCTTTATAGTGAAAAAAACTGACGGCTATTTGTATTTTTTATCTCTCCCCCCCCCCCCCATGGAAGTTGAATCCCCAATTTTTATTATTGGTTAATAAACTACCAACATACTATAAAATTTAAGAAATAAAAATAGTGGATAAAAGACAAGATTATAAAAAAAAATAATAAAAAAATTCTACTTATTTTCTAAATTGTATTAAATTATGGTAGTTATGAAGTGGATATGCCTGCAAAAAAAAAAAAAAAAAAAAAAAAAAAAAAAAAAAAAAAAAAAAAAAAAAAAAAAAAAAAAAAAAAAAAAAAAAAAAAAAAAAAAAAAAAAACATATGCAGGATTGTATAAAATGTAACTATGACATCAAAATGATATTGTAGGGAAATAATATAGAGAATAATGACAAAGTCAGGGAAAAGGAAGCAAAGTAAAGAGCATGCAGAAAAACTAATATTTATCAGTCAGAATCTAAACTGACAGAGGATGACAGTGACGTTGGAAGTAGTCATCAAACTCATCATACCAAATACTTTTTGAACCAGCACTCTCAGTCAGGTTGTGCTGTTCATCATCGTGAGATTGATCTGTGGTGGCTAAGTACCAGCTCTTCCAGTATCATTATGAGCACCTTTATCAACCCGCATAAAGACATTGAGGTAGAGAAAGAATATTGATAGCTCTGCTTCTGACTCCTCAAATGTACCATATTATGATGATTCAAATTTATCACTAGATGCCCTAATTGAAAGATGTCTGAAAGCACAGTTGATCATGATGCATCAGCATCATATATTATTCATATATGATTATAAAAGCTTGTCATTGATTTTGATTCATCTGTTGTTAATTTCTGATGTTGATACTTATGAATGGGAAAAAAAAATTTAATAGCAACATCATTTTATTTACAAACTCTGGCCTAGGGTTGGTCAATGAACCATACTGGTGCAGAGCATGGTGCACTAATTTTTTGTGGCTTGATGCCATGGTGCAATGCAGTGTGCATTGTAATAAAGGTATGCAGTATGGAAAAAAAATGATGTAGTATGGTGCTAGTGCTAAACTTCGTAGTGCAAAGCAGATAATTCTGGTGCTTGACCAACTCTAAGTTGGTCTTTTCTCAAATTGATACTTAAGACTGACTTTGACTAGGTACAAGCTGCATTTCTGCACCATGAAACCAATTATTAATATGGCACAATTATAGACCAAAACTATTCCCAAGGTTATTAGTAAAGAAATTAGCTCTGATAAAAAAACAATATAACTAGTAAAATTATATAGGCATCAGTATTTTGCATTAAAAAAATTTTTTTTTTCTTTTGCTCATTTAAATTAAATTAAAAAAAAATCATTCTTTTTCCATCTCTAGTCTCTCTGCGTTTCTAAGAAATCATAAAAAAAAAATAAATTAAAAAAAAAATTTTACTTACAGGAAGTTTGATAGAAATGTGGTTTGTACCACTTTTACTGCTGATTCACTTGAACTCTAAAGTGGTGTTTGTGCTACTGTATCAACTTATCAAGGACATATTCTGTGAATTTTTCCACTATATAAGAAAAACCCCAATCATCACTTCCTGGGACCTGCTGACTAAAAGGTTCTGCCGTGTATGTTAGGAAATAGGAATAGGTATTTGTAAAATGACAAAAGATATGTCCCGAGTGGTGTGAAAAAACAGCCAATACCGATACTTTAATTAATATAATAATAATATAATAAGATAGAACATTTGTGTACTACTAGGCAACTCAGGATTCCATTCCCTGAACAACCAATACTTCATTTATTTCCTATTTGGTTGTGCCAAAGTATATTTATTTTATGAATTAAAATAGTATCTTAAAGGAATAATAAATGCAAATATAATATTAATAACTTTTTTATGTTAGTTTTTATTCAAAAAATATTCCATTTTCATTTTCCAGTAAGTTTTAACAAAGTTTAGCTACTACCTTTTATATTTTAACATGATTACAATTTACAAGATTCTTTAACCTTCTACAATATAAAGAATAAAAATAATGAAAGAAGAGACCTCAATTAATCAGCTGAAAAGACAGAAATCTAAAAGAAACTCTCATATTCAAACATATACATAATAATAGTATACTCGTTTAAGATAAAGATAGATATCCTTCAATACTCAAATTTTAATAAATTAAAATAGTATCTTAAAGGAATAATAAAAGCAAATATAATATTAATAACTTTTTTGTTCTAGTGTTTATCCACAGAAATATATCCCCAATTTCCAATTTATCCTAGTCAACTATTAACAAAGTTAGCTAGTACACTCTTTATTTTTATAACATGATTACTATCATTACAAGACAGATTCTTTGAACTAGCTCAACAGATATAAAGATCAAAAATAGATGAAAAGAAGAGAACCTCAATTATCAGCTGAAAAGACACACATTAACAAATAAACGTTATCTAATTCAAACATGAATAATAATATGAGCCTATAATCGCTTTAACGATAAAATAGTATTACTAACTTCATATCACTGCAAATCTCAAAAATTGTCAAATTTTGTAGATGCACAAAAACATTACACCCTCATATGTATCGCGAACCGGCCATTCCATTCTTTGGGGGGTTATACATTCTCACCTATACACTTAAAAAGTACTGCGGTCCCTCTCGTGACTGATGAGGCGATGCGGGCTGCATAAACTATCTTGCATCTGCGAAGCACTATAATAATGGAACCCTTGGCCCATTTCATGCCACCACCATCGAAAGATATTCAATACTTGTATATGACAGCAAACTACTCAAGTTGTCATTCGTTCAGAAGCCTTCATATCCCACTCTTCTCCAGATTGCAATTGAAATTCATCTTCCTGCTCGCTTGATGACTATCTCTTCGATTTTTCCTGCATGAGGTTGCCTCTGTCGTGCATTTCTTTGAATGTGACACCGAGATGTCAACTTGCAATTCCGCCATACAACCTCTATTCTAAAGTCAACAATATGCCAAATCCTCTTCATCTTCAGTAGGATCTTACTCTTGATGAAAAAAGGCCAGCCATCCTTCACTATCAGTGCTCGTCACTGCCAGCAGCGCTTGCTTGATCAAGGCGCTGTTCCACATTTGTGAATCTTTTTTGTTGGTCCACATAGAGCAAGCTCCTCGGTTCCTATCGGTATCTGTAAATGTATTTCAGAAGTGATCTTCACCGTCGGACGATCACATCTGTAGGCTTCAGCTAGCCCTTAAAGCGAATTCTGCTTCTTAGAACCCTTCATAATATTCAAAACTAGGATATTCATCACAACTGTAACCAAAAAAAATTACTTTTTTTGTTTTCTTTCTGAATTTTTTAGTTTTCTTAAAGTTTTATGCAGATTCACAGCATCAGACAGCTTTTATAGCCTTCTCTCATAAAGCCATCCGACCGTTCTTTAATGTTCACGGACGCATACATAGTACATTAGGTGGCCATCTCTGCATATTTATAGGTCCCAGTTACCGCGCTCGTGCTGAGGTATCCAGTCGTGCCATTAAATGTGTTTATGGGATCTGTCATGCTTAAAAACTGCTGATTGCTTATACCTAATTGATAAACATAATATACTTATACTAGATATTATATAATATAGATACCTACTATAATACGAATACTATTATATAATATACTATTATATATATATACTACTAATATAATACCGCTATCACTATATATATATATATATATATATATATATATACACCATTGTTTAAATGCAAAGTAAGTATGTTTATGGCATATTAAAGCATTCTTATATTTTCGGGATAGTATGTATCTTATCAAGTTAAAATTCTTTAAGTTTACCTGTCTCGGTAAATTTAAAGCTCTCAAATAAAAAATTGTAATAAGTATCTACAGTGTAAGCTCATTAACAAACCTTAAAAATGCCAAAACTTAAATATTAAAGTATCGATGATAGAAAAAATGAAGGTCATTTCTGTGTTCTGCGTCAAAAAATATATAGGCCTAAGATTCAATTAAAAAATAAAAAGAAACATTTTTTGTTACATATTGATTATTGAATCTAAAAGTTTCTCATAATTCTTCACCCAAAAAGTAAGAAGTATCAGCCATATTAACCAATACCGATACCCCCAAAAAATGGCCGATACTGATACTATCGGTACTTCTCTATTAAAAATTGAATACATTGCATATGAGGTACTGAGGTTTTTCACACAGATCTTCCTGCTTTTTTTTTTTTTTTTTAAATATGTTTAAATTGTGCCCTTGTGAAGATGATATAATTCAGTAGATGGATATAACTTCAAAAGGGGAAAAAATGATTTTCAGTCATATGAAACAACCAATTTGTTTATGCCTTCATGGAAGAAAGATAAGAGGAAATCTTGGGCACTAAGCCTCCTCATGCCTATGATGCTTTGGATTTGTCAAAGAGGAAATCTTGGGCACTAAGCCTCCTCATGCCTATGATGCTTTGGATTTGTCAATCTATTCCTAAGGGTAAAATAGTACTCAGCCCACCCTCAAAACTTATTATATATGGGCCTATATATATATATATATATATATATATATATATATATATATATATAATATATAATTAAGTAAAAGAAAATTCAAATATTTTTATATATATATTATATATATAATTATTATATAATATATATAATATATATCTTATATAATATATATATAATATATATATTATATATATTATATATATATATATATATTATAAATATATATTATATAATATATATATATATATATATAATAATATAATATATATTATATTAATATAATATATATATATTAGTATAACTGAACAAAGATATACTTAATAGATATAATATAATACTAAGTAATTATATATATAAATATTCTGCCTATATACAACATAATCTAGTAGTAGCTATATATATACTAATTATAATACGTATCTATTCAACTCTTATATTACCTACATATTATATGATATATAAACTTCTACTACATAGTATTATTATATTTATAATATTATTATAAAGTAATATATTACTATATAATTTACCGTACTGTAATATGGACTGGCCCGGTTAAGTGCAAAAAATTAGAAGTGAGTACACACCACACCGTGGCAGGAACACTTACCAGTGTTAGCAATGCATGGACGAATTGGAGATGATAGTGAGAGGGTTGCCGCCTACCTATTATGATCGATTGACTTTGGTTCCCGCTGTGTCGTGAAATTCTGAAGAGAGTGAGGCGAGATTGTAGACGATATTTGGCACGCAAAAACTGTGTAAAACGGCGAGGCCAGCTTCGCTGGAAGTAAACGTTTAATACGAGTTAAGGCTTATGTTGTTATGAGGACAGTTCACCTCAGTGTGAAGTTATGTTAGTATTGGTGAGCAGCTGGACAACAAGTGTCTAAGTTTAATAATTTTAAGAATATGTGTTGCGATGAGAAAGAAGCGATGCATGCAGAGTACTTTAGAAAGGAAAAGATGTGCTCCAGTGGTCAAGGAATGGCTGGCCTGGTGCAAATTAATATCCGTGGTAAATGATACAAAGATACAGTCTTCCAGGCGTATGCGTTACCAGTGTATTGTTATCAGTAGCTAGAGACACTAGTGGTCTGGAATAACGAAAGTATTAGATCTAAATGTCAATGTTGCTTTAAGCATGACAACTTAGAATGTGCTACCGGTAGTGAGAAAATAGATAAAATATGAGCGAATGAACGTCATTAGAAGCATTGTGTCGCTGGAGCAGAAGGGTACACGAGAAGAATAATGAAAGTATGTTGAGCATGTTTGTTTATGTGAAGATGAATGACTAGCTAAAAAGGTTGGAAGCGATGGTATAGTGGGAGTCTAGTTGGTTGACGAACCAAGCGGCTGCGCGGAACACCGAAGAACAAAGTTGGATACCCTTGAGCCGAGTCAAAAAGACACTGTATATCGTAGGCCACCAATGTGAGTTCGGCAGAGAGCGAGAAGAAACGTGCATATAGGATGAAAATGCAGTATGTTGATAACGCGGCGCACGGTTATGGTTGTGGACCACCTGGCCGATGGATGAAATACACCCTACCCCACTTCGACGATTCTTACCATAGTGAGATCCGTCGCGTCTTATGCACACCTCACTGATTTTGAATGTGGGACCACAAGTTACTTACTCAATTACTGGTACCAGAAGGAGCGGCAGTCTAGGCTCTGGGCTTTCTTTTCGATCTTTACGTCATACTTCTTCATACTGCTTTCTTTTTATGATGCTTGTCAAGCGCACCTTACTTCAGCTCTTGGGCAAGAAAAAGTGAGGCCATGAAGAGAAGAAGCAAGACAGAAGAAGTAAGAAGCCATAAATACTATATAGCTAAAGCTATTTTTGATATCATATATATCAATATATATACTATATATATATTATACTATACTATATATATAATATATATTATATATATACTACTATATATAATAATATACGTTAGGACTCGTACCAGAACCCAGAATTATCTCAGGTTCCGCCGAAACGCAACCTCTTCCCGAATTGGAAAAGTTCATCGACCTGGAAGTCTCGGCCGGAACCGAAAATTTTTGAGCTTCCGCTATCATACTTACATATTTTTATTAAAAGAACTTGTTCTGATTAACAATTGGCAGTCCTCGTCTACAAAGTATCTCGCATCTTGAACATATTCCATGACTGTGAGCTACTTAGCTTTCCTGATAAGCCAAATCTGACTAAGCGATCATAATACACACTTTCATTAAGTAAAAAGAACTATACTACTGATCAAGGTTCGTACGATCTCAAAGTTTAAAAAGCTTTGTTTCAGAAAAGCATTTTTTTAAAAGCTTTTTCAGAATCGGTGAACATTTTAGGATAAGAGATCACGTTTAAATCTCCCACTCAACATGGAAACACAACTTATTCTCCTAGCTCCACATTCATCCCAATATACAGATACAAGTTCATTTCTAATAAGCGGTCATCACATTATGAAATCTTGCTTGTTTAACATCATTCTTTTTTAAATTTTTGCTATAAACCAAGTTAGTTAATCATTCTTGTTTTGTTCAGTACATCTTCACTTCTAAAGTTAATTTCTTTTAATAATAATAATCAATAACTAATAATAAATAATAATGAATAATAATAATACATATAATAAACTGAGCTAAACATGAAATTCATCTTGGACGGATCGTTCGCAATTGATTATCTGGCATATGAGTTCGATAGCTCGATTCCATACAAACTGATTAATCGTTTTGCGTATCACATTCGCATTTGTGAGATATTGTGTGTAACACAGATCTGTTAAAATTTTATATCATTCTTCACCTTGTACCTCAAGCAGAGCGGAGGGTCTGTACGAAATTACGCGATACTGACGATAATACTCATATACCCTATCATATCATACTAAATACGCCCTACACGAATACTATCACTAGTATATAATATCTTCATCTACCTAACCATATACTATATATATATAATATATATAATATAGCTATATATTACATATCATATACAAGCTACTTACCTATACTATATACATTGGATATAAGGAGAAAACAAATCACAGAGACCGATTACATGCGTCTTTGATAACGACAGTATATGTCTTAAAACATAATACGACCTGGCATGAAATAAAGATACTGGACAACAATGAAATTGTAATACATAAGAATGGGTTGCATTCAATGATAAACCCATGACCTATCGAATGTGAGTAGAACCTCTTCTTACGTCAGACCAGCTCTACTTATGCATAGCGTCTGATGAGCATATCCCTCACTTGCCAAGCCTCCAACCGAATAGTCCGTGCTATATTCGTTCCATCCCACTTCCCTCGTCTATACGTCCTTGTCCCCCACTGAAGCTTATCACATTCTTGATCCGCCACGTTCACCCTGACCCGTGACTGCATCACTCAACATTAGCCTACGCTGTACCGCAGAATATTCTCGCTATAGGTTATGCAGTCACTGTACAGTATGCAACTTTATACTCATCCTCTACAGTCCCATGACAGAATGTAAAACTGTTCCGGACTTCTAGCAACGTTACCTTACCCATCCCATGCGCCTACATGCGTTTCTCGGCTTCTTCTCGCCTTCCCCAGGTAACGCTCATCTCTGTACTACATTGAATAAGCATTCCCGACGCTGCTGCCGCCTTTACACATCATTCTGTCAAGCCAAGCCTAGAATCACAGGAGTGTCCGTATTGTGTGGCCCAATCATCAAATATCTCACGCTTTTTCTTCTCAACCCACTCACCTTCAGAACACGCCATTTGCCAGCAATTATCATAGGCGCAAGCAGCTTCCTACCCATCATGGTCTTAGGGCCTTCACAAATTGTCTTTCATCACACACCAAAGTTGCTTATGTGCCCTAAGTCCGAAATCTGATAAAGTGATGATTATCTCTCTGTACAGTGTTCACATACGATTTACCTGTCACCTCGGCATCAAGTTTCCTCAGTGCATTCTCTTTTGGTCCAGTGATCATTGTCGCCCGGCAGTCTCCAACTTAGCACAGAGAATAGCAGGGATATTCTGGCGCTGAAACCTGCGAGCTGACCGAAGCACCAGAATGTTACCATTTTCGCACGGTTGATGCACTCTCGCCAATGGACACAACACTGTTACCTTACATATTTGTAGCTCCATCCAAAACTGTCTTGATTTCTTGACATACTCCTCTCTCATCCGTACCGAGTTCATATCAAAATCAGGTAACTCAGCAAGAAGATATGCCAGGTTGTTGCTAGAGAGGATTGCAGTGTCGAAAGAATTTGCGGTTGGGAAGTCGGGCAATTTAAAAAACAGTCAATGGATAGCTGGTGAATGTAAACACAAAGTTAACAGTGATTAATTTAGAGATATAGGCTACTGTACATATTGGAAAAATCTTTTGACAAATATGATATGAAAGATTGAAAAGATTTCTAGTTATCTCAAGAAAAAATAAGAGAAGGTGTGTACTACAATCAGATGTCTTTATACATAAGTTTAATTTCATAATTTAGTACAAGTCCAAAAGTTATAGTTATTAGCTTTTCATCAAGCTACCTATTTTTATTTCCAAGCATTGACAATCAAACAGTTTTATAGACTTATTATTAAATGTCACAACAGTCTTAATAACTGCACTCTTAACGTTATCCTAGAATTTTAAAAAAAATTTGCATGGATTTAAAAAAATATATAGCTATATTAAAAAATTGACAAAATAAATACAAATCATGTCTGTTTTCAATAACACAATGACGACATTAACCCCTCGTCAAATCTAAGTTGTTTAGATTGTCCGGTCATGAGCAGACATCATGACAACACCCACACTATCCAACGTTCTCATGATTTACTCAAATTTCTATCGTTCCTCACGACAATACTTTTCCTTATACTGGGGTTAAAGTTTGGGATTTCCCCACCCCGTCACTGTCTGAAAGCTGTCCAACAAAAACTTTGCTGTCACTCCAATCATAAAACAACACACACCATACACACATCACTTTTAGAGAACATCATGCATAACAGACGCGACAACACTAATGAGTACCTAATTTCCAAAGGAATCTACGCCTACCACTATAGTGAAAAACAACATGATACGAGAACATTAAATTCCGTGTCCACTTTCTCTCATCTCTCCCCACCCCCCCCCATCGACAGATCTGCGCCACATACCCAATTCCTATTACTGTGTTCAATAAATACCAAATAGTATAAAGACTTTAGAAATAAAAGATAGTGGAATAAAAGACAAGCGGATTATAAAAAGAAAAATAAAAAAAAATTCTACTATTTTACTAAATCTGTATAATTTTTTAGGTTATGAAGTGACATGCCCTGCTCAAAACACAAAAAAAAAAAGAAAAAAAAAGAATAAAAAAAAAAAAAAACAAACTTTTTTCACCCTGACGGTTGACAAATGACAGAAAACAAGGCAATCATACTGCAGGATTGTATAAAATCGGTAACTTGACATCAAAATTGATATTCTAGCGAAATACAATATAGCGAGCACACATAATGACAACCAAAGTTCCCGGAAAAGCGAAAGCCACAAAAGAAATGAGCATGCCAGAAAAACCTAATATTTATCCAGTCAGCATCTAAACCTGAACGATGCAGATGACCAGTGACCGGTTGAGAGTCATCATTCAAACTCATACCATACAAATACTTTCGTTGACCAGCAGCTCTCCAGCTCAGGTTTGTGGTTCATCATCGTGGACTTATCTGTCGGTGCTACGAATGTACATCAGCTCTTCAGTTACTTCTTCAATCATTATGAGCCACCTTCTATCCAACCCCGCATAAAGACATTGAGGTAGAGAAAGAATATTGATAGCTCTGCTTCTGACTCCTCAAATGTACCATATTATGATGATTCAAATTTATCACTAGATGCCCTAATTGAAAGATGTCTGAAAGCACAGTTGATCATGATGCATCAGCATCATATATTATTCATATATGATTATAAAAGCTTGTCATTGATTTTGATTCATCTGTTGTTAATTTCTGATGTTGATACTTATGAATGGGAAAAAAAAATTTAATAGCAACATCATTTTATTTACAAACTCTGGCCTAGGGTTGGTCAATGAACCATACTGGTGCAGAGCATGGTGCACTAATTTTTTGTGGCTTGATGCCATGGTGCAATGCAGTGTGCATTGTAATAAAGGTATGCAGTATGGAAAAAAAATGATGTAGTATGGTGCTAGTGCTAAACTTCGTAGTGCAAAGCAGATAATTCTGGTGCTTGACCAACTCTAAGTTGGTCTTTTCTCAAATTGATACTTAAGACTGACTTTGACTAGGTACAAGCTGCATTTCTGCACCATGAAACCAATTATTAATATGGCACAATTATAGACCAAAACTATTCCCAAGGTTATTAGTAAAGAAATTAGCTCTGATAAAAAAACAATATAACTAGTAAAATTATATAGGCATCAGTATTTTGCATTAAAAAAATTTTTTTTTTCTTTTGCTCATTAAATTTATACAAAATAAGGCATTTCTTTTAAATTGACCCCCCCGGTGCATATTACAAAATATAAAAAAATTTCTTTTACTTAAGGAAATATGATTAGTTAAACACCACTCGTGCTTGATTACATTGATACTTAAGTGCTGTTGTGCTCTGTATCAACTTACAAGGACATTATTCTCCTGCTGCGAATTTTTCCACTATATAAGAAATAAACACCACATCATCACTTCCTGGGACCTTGTGTCACTGAACTAAAAGTCACAACTCTCGATAGAATGTCTCGGAAATACAAGGAATAGGCTATTTGTAAAATATGACAACACCGAACAGTCACCGAAGTGTAATTCGAAAAAACAACAGCCATACAGATAACTTAAATTACAATAATATCAAATTAATAATCAAGACAAAACATTAGCAATTAAACTTAACAATTAAGGCCAAACCTCAGGATATCCATTCCTAAAACCACAATACTTCACCTCGTAATTTCCTATATTCGACTGCCAAAGTATTTTATCACTCATCAAATCTACATTAAAAATAACCTTAAAAGAATAATAAAGCAAAATAAAGCATCTTGAATGCCTAAGCCAGCGTCTCTTACCTACCGAGATACTGGAGCTACATCAGTCATACTGCAAGATAAAATTTTACAGCTTAATATTTTCTACAGTACTTCCAAATGTACCTTTACAAATTACAGAAAAGCACTTCTCCATTAACCCTTCATCTACAATATAAAAGAAATAACAAATAATGAAAGACAAGACATCAATACAATCAGATGCAAAAACACAAATTGATCACCATGTCTCATAAAATTAAGAAGTTTGACACAGGAAATCTGTTCCTTCTGTATTGGATAACCCACCTTTGGACAGCGATATCTTGAACAAACTTCTCCCAAATATTTACATAAAGTAAAAACATGTGATTTATGGTGATAGAATGTATTCATGATCATTTCCATAATTTTCTTGTTTGTGTTTATTTTCAAACAAAATATCCATTCAATTCCACACACCGACACCTAATTACAACAAAGCAACTCTTAGGCCACTACCTAACATATTTATATCCATTCTAAACGATGATTACACATATACAAAGAAAACGAATTCACTTAACTAGCATACAACTTAAAAGAATAAAAATAATAAAAGAAGAGACCTCAAATTTACCTCCTGAAAAAAAACATAAAAAAACGTTATTTATCTTCAACATGGAATATAATAATATACTCGTTTCAAGATAAAGATAGATTATATTCAATACTCAATTCAAAGATCTCAAACCAAATTGATGCAACAAAACATAAAGCCTTCACCAATCTACTCTCCTCCT
>JABUQX010000915.1:0-5000 GCA_015478945.1 Trachelipus rathkii
TAGCAAAGCAATATTTGGAAAGGTATTTATCCCATTCTTTCATTTATTTAATTTTAAGGATACATACATTACTACACAGAAGAAAATATACAACAGAAATAGTACGAAGCAATGGTGCACTAAGGTTATAACAAATGTTGAAAATGAGCACCCCCCAGCGGAAATACAGGCGCTCTATTTCTGCGACGGCATTGATTGGCGACACGTTTTGAAATATTACCGTAGTGTGTGGCCGAATTGTGTCGACAAGATGCGATTGATGCGACCCTTAATTTCTCGGACTTTCAACTGTTGCTGTATAAACCAAATGTTTCAGGTGACCCCACAAGAAGAAATCCAATGTGCAAATTTTTTTCTACAGATTAGCCACACTACACGGGCTGGGCCCTTTTCAAGGAGGGGGGCGGCAGAAAATAAAATAGCTGGAAAGCCCACGCTAAATCTCAAGGCTACGCAAATCTCTTAGGTGTGCGCAGACACATGCTGCAAAGAGAGGAAGATTAAATACAGTTGGAAAACAGAAGATGGCAAGGATTTCCACAGAACAGAAGTGGCTAGAAAGAAGGAGGCAGCCCAACGAACGAGTTCTGGGATTTTTCAATGCTTACGTCAAAATTCATGGCGAGAGCTGAAAACCCTTTTGTATTGGCAAAGGGCGACGCAATGAAGGTGGGAGTGCGAGTGGCCACTCCTCTGAGCATTACCGTTGTGAGTACCTATAGAAAAGAGAGTGCGCCAACGTCACGTCGCAGAAGATAGAGGGTCAAGAAAGTTAGAAAATAGGGGACAGTTAATTAGTCTCTTAGCTTTAGACTCAGCTCTATCCAATAGAAGGGTGGAGGGCCGGAGCCCCCCCCAGAAAAAAAAAAAAAATGTGAGACTCTGATACTCCAAACAAGGGAGAATAAGGCCTTTATATAACTGGAGTAGCTGTGCAGAAGAAAAAAATTCCGCAACCTGAACAGATGACTCCCCAGTTTCTTTTGAGGCCACCTTGGCAACCGTTGTGATATGAGGTTCAAGATAATTGTTTTGTTTATTGTTTCCCAGACGCAAGAAGTTGTGTTGTGCAACAGGTGAGCACGTTAGAACCGTCGAGAAAAAATAGAAAAGTTAGGAGGTGTTTTTTGAGAGGGAGATGTAAAGTAAGTTGAGTTTTTCAAAGAGTTGAAATGTTTTCACACAAGTGTTTGGTGGTGGCCGCACCGGGAAATCCGCATCGCAGGGTCGGCAAGAATAGAATCAGAAAAGCTGAGAGCGAGAGGCATACTCTAGATGCAAAAGAGGTGAGCAGATTTTGGAATGAGTGGAAGAATGGAGAGTTGAGTCATCGACATAAGAGTGAACAGAGTTAGAAGTAGCAGCTGAGGAGATCGTTGATGAAATAAGAACTAAAGTTGGTATAAAACAGAACCTTTGGAGGAACACGGCCACAATTAATCAGGAAAGGAGGAAGAAGTCGCTCCATCAACGAATGCTGATATGGAGGGCGACGCAGAGAGAAAAACTTGACAAGAGTAAGCAAAGAGAAGGAGGAAACCCAAGGAAGGGAGCCTTAGTAGGAGTAGCGACGCAATGCCGATACCTCGATCAAAAAATGCCTTTGATATTCGAGTGGCCACGGCACCCAAGACTCCCCAGTAGTCCGCTAAGGGCAGAAACGCGATAAATCAGTAAGATAGGATAGTAATGTCACCAATGTTTGACCTCCGAGCGTCGAGAAGCATACTGATGTATCTGAAGAAGGGAATGAGACTCCAGATGATTCAGGAAATGAGAGTTAAGAAGGTTCAAAGATCTTAGATAGAATAGAAACAAGTGGAGAGCTATAGGGAGCGATAGTTGGAAGATCAGAAGCGGCTGCCCTTTTTTCGGGGATTGGTGTGGACATAATGCGCGCTTCGCAGGGCACTGAGGAAACGTTAACTAGTTTAAGGCATAGAGAGTAGGAGTTGATGACGAGGACAGGGGCCCAGCTCGGAAGCACACCGCCTCAAAGAACAGCGGGGAGGAATGCCGAATCCGGGCCACTAGCCCTTCCTGACATCATAGATCTCGAGAATCCAGTGCAGCCCGATCATGGCGTAATCACGGGAAGAGGGCATAGAAACGCTGAGAAGGAGAAGAAGCAGGAGGAGGGATGCCGGAATCGTGCCCAGGGTGAAATTAGATGAAAAAAGGAGGCCGAAAGAGATTAGCCTTTTCAGTAGGAGAGTTAGCTACAGAAACGTCAGAGCGAATAATGGGAGGAAAGGCAGATTTACAAAGTTATTAGAGATGTGTTTTTGGCCAGAGGCCAGAAATTTTTATCAGTGGGAGAGCCAAGTAGGTTGTCGCACTTTCCTTTAGTGAAAGCGCGCTTAGCGCTGTCGAAAAGATAGCTCTGCAACGATTCCGGGCAGAATGAAAATTAGTTAAAGTGATAGGAGAACGAGAAGTTTTTCTGCCCGATAGGCAATGTCTCTCTCCCTGAATGGAGCGAGAACATTCCCGCATCGAACATGGTTTTTGTGGAGAAAGAGATTTTAGTTTGAATGATGGAAATGAAACTCGCTCATACGCTGCGACGATTACGGCCACTACCTGTTTCAGCGGTGACGCGAAGCGTACCCTCCGAGTCTAAAGCAAGATTCACGTCCAACGATAGTTTTGCAGAAACGACGCAACGCCCCCCCATTAGCCCGATTAAAAGTGCCAGAATTACGTTTAAGGGCGCATGGTGAATGCTGGCTGAGAAAAAGTTTTTAAAATTAAGAGCTTACAAGATTTGTGGTCAGAGTTCGCGATAGGAGGGAATAAATGGTGTATTTAATAACGAGAAGGAAGTAGTGGTGAAACATAAATCAAGCGTGTTCAAGAATTGGTTTTAGGACGATCTGTATGTGTGAAGGTTTCTTTAATTAATGTTCAGATCGTTTGAGAATTACTGAATGTTTTGGGCCTCCTCCCCTGCTGCATCGGTATGAGAGGAAAGCTCAACTATTTCAGTGTGAGTACGGTGAAATCAGCCTAAATAGATGATTCTGCAGGCATTTGGATTGGAAGAAGTGACAGTCTCGTGAGAAGTAGTAAGGTATTCAAAAAGGAGGTGAAAATCTGTTACGTTAGGGGAGCAGTAGCAGAAACACACAAGATAAATGGTAGTAGTAGGGAGAAAGATTTTAAGCCACATAACATCGAAATTAGGAGATTCAAGATTCTCAAGACGTGTTACAGGAGTGTTAATGTTTATATAGGCACAGACTCCACCATTTAGTCTGAAATTATAGAAAAGGTTATAGTTGGAGATATTAAGTTTATTTGAAAAAGAATCCCTGGCTAGCTGGGTCTCAGACAGTAATAAAATGTTAGGTAGAGAGTTAGCGAGGTGATATTCCACAGATTCATGGTTAGCTTTCAGGCCACGAACGTTGGCAAAGTCAATAAAGAACCCCAGCCTACGCCCACCCCTACATCTTCTCTGTCCAGTCATTCAAACAGACAGCCTCACAAACAAACACACACAATCGACCATACACAGCCCACCCAAAAAACCCACTGAATTGGATTTTTATTAAAAAAAAAACACGCCCACACAACGAACACACACACACACACAGATCACGTACAAAAAATGATAAAGTAAAAAAAAAAAACGCACTGAAACCTTAAAAATAAAAATTATTAAAATTTATGGAGACCGCGGAGGCCAAGGTTCTGTACCTCCTCGACTTATCCAATGGCGTGGATATACAGTGTTCAAATAGTTACGAGCAACTAAACTGAAATGAGCTGGAGCGCCGTCGTGAATGAAATACATTTTTGATCTTAATTGTAATGGGACGTCTTCCAGTAGTGTAGGCAAGTCATGTTCAAGAAATTGGCGATAAACGTCTCCAGTAAGCCTCGCTGGTAAAAAGAATGGAGCCTATCCCAAATGTCGCCCAACAATTCCGAACCGCATGACATTCAAAGAAACTGGTGTTGCTGGCGGCTTTCAACTATTGCATGTGCGTTCTTATCAGCCCATATGTGATTGTTGTGGAAGTTCGATACGGCGTCTCTGGAAAAATTTGCCTCCTCGGTGAACAACATTTCTGCTAAATGGTGAGGATTGTCTGCAATTTTCTGTTGCATCCATCGACACAAAGCTACTCTTGCAGGAAAATCTGTTGGTATAAGTGCCTGCACTCGTTGGATGTGATAAGGGCACAGAAGTTGATTTTTCAATACCCTGAAAACTGTCGAATGACTTACTTGTAGGGTTGCAGCAATCTTTTCCTGGTACTTGTTGTAGGACTGTCCTCAGTTCTTGGAGAACCTGTTTCTTCGAACCATCTGGGAGTTGTACTGTGCGGGAAGGTCGCGCCGTTGTTTCCATTAGTAAGGGTAATGTTTTTTAAAACTGTCCTGTTTCTCTAAGACGTTGATGGAGAGTGCAAATCATAGTAATGATTTCGGCATGACACGAATTAGAGTAGCATTTCTTCATAAAGACGCATGACTGCTGAGATGAATTACCCGTTCGTACGACCGTAAACAAAATGCATATCGCACATTTCACTATTTGTGTAATTCATTTTGAAAATTTGAGCAACACTTTTGAACACAGAACTTGACGCGACACGGACTAGTATGTGTATAAATGAAGCGAGATACGGAACTGGTAAATAAGGCAAGTATGGTAACCTTACTACGGTATCTTTGTGCTTATGTTTAAAAGGTTGAGATATGGCCCGGGACCGGGCAATGGGAATATAGTGCAGATTGTCCACATAAGTTTAATCACCGTTGTTAATCTTGGAAACGAGGCGTTTTCGGTGAAATGTTTATTGACACAGTATTATCTTATATTTTGCAAGGAATATCATATTGAATTTTTTCGCAATATTAACGATACAACCTGGTTATATATATATATAGTATTATATATATATATATATATATATATATATAATATATATATATATATATCATTATACTATATATATAATTATATAGTATATATAATATATATATAT
>JABUQX010000915.1:12500-27714 GCA_015478945.1 Trachelipus rathkii
GAAAAGATGAACCTTGTGTACTGCAATAATGTACAGGAACTATTGACATATTTTGGAATAACGCATTAGCCCTCAGAGTGGAGATTATTTATAGATTCTTCTAAGATATGCTTAAAAGGAATTCTACTTCATACTGGAAATGTACATCCATCAATCCCTGTGGCACACACTGTTCATTTAACAGAATCGTACGAGAATATTGAATTGTTATTAAAGAAAGTGAAATATGATGAGTATGGATGGCTTCTGTTCGGAGATTTGAAAGTTATTGGTATGGCACTTGGACTACAATTATTATACATGAAACATCCATGTTTTTTTTGTGTAAATATGACAATCGTGATCGTAAAAATCACTGGGAATGTAAAGAGTTGCCATCCAGGAAAAGTTTTTAACCTTGTTCCAGAAATGCCCTACACCAACCGCTTGTCAATTCCAAAAATTTTCTACTCCCTCCACTTCATATCAAATTAGACTAGTGTAAGTAAGAGCATAGCGGTCAAGTTTGGGGTCAGAGAGTTTAACAGAGAAATGAAAGCTTTCGTAAAATCTCTGAACAAAGAAAGTGCTTGTTTAAGGTATATGTGTAACAAATTTCCTTCTATTAATGCCAAAGTTGATTAAAAAGTTGATGTGTGATCATAATTTTGAAGCGACAATGACAACATGTGAATTAGAGCCATGAGACTCTATGAAAAGAAATTGAGGAATTCCTCGGAAATAAAAAAGACCAAAATTACAAAACATTAATAAATAATATACTTGAAAATTTTGAGCTCGCATCTACAAGTGGCTTTTCCGTTAAAAAATCCTTGGAGCAGTGGCCCGAGGAGCAAAGCTAATAGGTTCCAGTCGAATATTATAAAAGGTATGGATAGAAGATGTACCCAATGGAAGATGGAATGGCAAATATGATGGCCGATTACTGCTGGATGCTAAAAAGAGACACAAAATCTGGATACGGTACTAGTAAAAGCAAAACTACAAAGAAAAAATTTCAGTCACATTGGGTAAAAATATTAATATTTCAACCCAAAAAATCATGCGAGTAACATATGATATGTCAATGCTTTACTCTAATTTAACATTATGCTGTTGGTAACCTAGTGATGGTAATTATGCGGTATCAATGTTTCATTTACTTCATATTTTTATCGCTGTGGGAAATCATGAAGGCGTCTGAAATGTTCTACAATTTGTGCAAAAGTCCTGACGTGATGCAAACTGTTGAGCATTAATTTTGAAATCTGCCGAAAAAATACCTATAGGAACACCAACTATTGCATAAAACATCAATTTGCCGCCCCCCCCCTCCCCATAATAAATGGCAGACTAGATATATATATATATGATATATTATATATATGATATATATATATATATATATATATATATATATATATGTATATAATATATATATATATATATATAATATAATATATATATAATATATATATAGTATATATATATAAAGCTATTCCAAATGTAAGTAAATTCATTTAACTAAAACCTTGGGAATCACATGTAATTTTTATTAATTATTTAATTAGATGTAAGTTTATGAAGCTGTAATCGCTTCCTTTTAGTTTCTTACGACATTAAGCTTAATATCGAGAGAGAAACTGTTTAAAGCGGATTTATATGAGACCAAGTGTGCTCGGTCGAAATGCGCACAATACTACTTAACCAGATCCTGATTTTTCCTTTTAATTGTGTTTCATGATCCGGTTCATTAAAGGGAAGGAATGTTGTTGGTACATAATGCCTCTTAATCCTCTCTTATCATTGTTTTAATCGTTTATGTTTCATTTATGGAGATTGCTCAGTTTAAGATGTTAAGGGAATCGATGATGATGAAGACGGGGGAGGGGGTAGGTGTGATTTAGGAATAATTGGAAAGGAATATAGAAATGGAGGAAATATAAATGTGAACTCTGATAGTTTGAAAAAAAAAGAAAAAGATGAACGATTTGTTGATTCATATTTAGTTTGGATGAGTAATTATACTGTACACTTTCATTATCGATGTGTTATTTATTATTATTATTATTATATTATTATTAATTTATTATTATTATTATTATTATATTATTATTATTATTATTATTATTATTATTATTAATTATTATTATTGTGTTTAGTTTTGAAATTTAATTATTGCAAGGAATTTAATACCATCCTTATATTTTTTTATCATATTCGCATTCCTCATAGTGAAAGAAACGCGGATGTTAATAGGGGTTTACTTATTGCTAAGATGTATGTAGGATGTTATTCAAAACTGTTAGCAATTCTCTGAAGCTTGTATTCAACAAGTATTTTGAAGCGTTCAGGCATCTTTGTTTAAAAGATAGAATGGATTTTAAATATAAATTTTTTAACAGTGTTTATTTATCAGCCTCAAAAATGATTAGTATTATTATTTATTACCGATGAGAACTTCAAATTGCTTGCGAATTTATTCGCAATATAGGTTTTAAGGCTTGAAAATTTTACCTATTTACTCGCCATGTCATAGATAGATATGATTTAAATTTCCTGTGACATCCAGAACATGTTGAATTAAAAGTAAAGGTTTTAATATGTTTGAATTAAACACTACCGATGCCGATACAATGATAATACCCAGACTACACATTGGACAAAAGACGTAACGGACTGTTGAGATCAAGCTGATGTGTGATATTGGCATGCTCTTGATGGGCAGTAGGAAAAGAGACCTAACCTATCTTACCACCCGCTTTGATACGTTTAGAAACTTAAGTCACAAAATTTGAAGACAACCATAACACTTTGATCTATCTTTTCTCTATAAGAGTCAACACAATGTGGTCTTCTATTACCGTATTTCACCAATTCATGGTTTGCTGACTTGCATTCTTATATTCTTTTCACTTGAGCGATATGCCTATTTATAGCTTTTCAGTTAATTTTAACAGCATTATAATATTCTTTTGTTTTCATTTAATATTTCATTGTTCAGCTTTATACTAGAAGTACCTTTTAGTTCAATTGATAATGTCTCTAGAAACGTTCATTGCTAGAACAAGCGGAAATTGAACTCCTATAATAAATTTAATAAATTTTGTATTCAATTCAGATTATACCATTGAAAAAGAAAAACGTACCATCACTACTTTGATGCATAATGGGAGTTTTTCATGATCTTCTTCATCAACTATTTAATGACTCCTCTTTGTAGGAGAAATGGTAGAAACCTCTTGCACAGAGGCCACAAATTAGGGGAGACTCCTTCCCCTAAAATGTATAGTACTAGGTTATCAACTTAAGTTTTCCCATTCCTCCTTTCTTGGTTTTTGAGATGTTGTCCTTTTTAGCCTTGGAAAAAAGTTTAATTCACATAAAAAAATTTATCATTTCCATAAACATCAAAATTACTAAATTCATATGAAACAAATAATAAACAAAGCAAATAGTAGTCTAAAATAATATATAATATAGCAATATTTTGCTCAGTAAATAAAAAAAAATAATAAAATTTATTAACATCTTATTTCCTATTTGAAAAAGAAGATAGAACTAATATTTTTTTCCTTCTTTTCATATTTTTAATTTATAAAAATATATGCATATCTTCATATGTTGGGTAGAATGAAGTGTGGAATATCTATATAATTACTGTGTGTGTGTGCTTAAATTTTTGAAATGAGAATTCCTAATGTGTATTAACATAGTTGTGATATAATTTAGCCTGTAATAATATATATATATATATATATATATATATATATATATATATATATATATATATATATATATATATATATATATATATATATATATATATATATATATATATACAGAGATGGGCAGTACCGCGGTACATGTACCGGGTACATGTATCGGGCGATACTTTTTGTACCGATACCGGTATCGCCCAACACGTTTGAAAAGTATCGATGTAACGGTATCGCCCAATCAATTTGTGTACCGGTACCGAAAAACATCGGTACTTTTATTCGGTACATTTTTGGTGTATCATGGCCATGCTTTGTTATAGGAATATTTTTTTAATTTTTTTTTTTGTAATAGATAGTTATGAAATAATGTACTTATTAATATTCTGTGATAAAACTTTGTTTTTAAATTATTATATGAAAAAGCAGGCCTCCAAATATCATATTTATAACTATGGACGAAATTATCAATTATAGAGACACCAGCCAAGTCGATTTTTCATGAAACTTAGAAGAAATGTTCTAAATGATCCGTAGTGACGAAAGTTTTAAAAATAATTTAGAAAATGAAGCCTGCAAAGTTCATACTACATAACTAATACTGCCAGATTGCTTCAAATTTTGTTAAAAAAATTATATTGCTTATATATACTTTTGTTACTAAAGAATAAAGATATATTTTTATATTTCCAGCACTCACTGGGTCGGTGGGGCACGGGGAGGGAAGTTCCCTGTAAACTATGCATTCATTTACGCGTTCCAGTGCCATAAAATGCATTCATTAGCATCTAAAGTTGCTATAAATGCTATTTATTAATGCTCTTTAGCAATTTTTTAATTTTTTACTTATTTTTTAAATTCAAAAATGACCCATTCTTCCTATAACATTACAGGTCTCATATATATATATATATATATTATATATATATATATATATATATATTATATATATATAATATTATATATATATATATATATATATATATATATATATATATATATATTATATATATATATATATTTATATAATAATATATATATATATATATATAATATTAATATATATATATATATATATATATATATTAATATATATATATAATATATATAATATTATATAATATATTATATATATATAATATATTTATATGTATGTGCGTGCGTGTGTGGTGTGTGTGTGCGTGTGTGGTCTCAGCTAATGTGCAACAACGGAATATTTCCGTAATGATGTCAATTATTTAGAAACTTGTAGGAATAAAGAGGGTCTCTGAATGCGAATTACTCATAAACCTTCGAATTTTCAATAAAACCGTGTGGTTCCGATAATTAAATTGCATTTTATGGCAAAATTATTTAGGGTTCATAGAGACAGTCATCTCGATTCAAATGGTAGTTAACTCTCAATACACGCGGAAAAATACGTGCTGCTGCCGTAATATTACCAACAATTTTAGTTGTAATAGGTTTTAGAACATCGTGAATGAGGGCCGAAACCCATATACAGCGTACGTTTATAATTAGGTACTATTAATAGTTAGTTACGATGAACAGTTATGATTTATAAAAGAAATGATTTATAACTCTGTAACACATCCGTTTAATTTACAGTCCATACATAAGTATTATGTCGGTATAGTATGAAATCCTTTCCTGTAAGTACCTTCTGATTTTATGTAGTACATTCTCATCGTAATAATACATGTATCATTATTACGCGGTGGCGCGAAATGTCCTGCTCTTATCCATACGAAAAGTTCGCAGCCCGTCTGATCCACCCTTGTCATGTTGCCAATGTGATATTTTCGGAGTCGACTATCGGACAAGCGTGAGTGATTCGACTTAAGAGGTAATTAACTGATGCTATCGGTGTTGTGTACCCACCGTAGACACGATTCTTCAGGTAGCCCCAGGTAATACTCCAGTTGAGTAAGGTCCGGTGAACTAGGAGGCCACGGGAATAGGACCCCATGTTCCTATCCACCTAACGGAGTGTGTTACGTTTAAATGATGTTGCACAGCCCTTGCTGTATGTGCTGGGCATCCTTCATGCTGGTAGTACAAATTTTGACGTGTCTGTAATGGTACGTCACGAAGAAGGTCTGACAAAGTAGTGTCCAGAAATTCTTTTCATTCGCTATCTAGGTTTCTATGTTAAATGTCCGGCCCGATCAGTATATATCTAGCCATGTTCACCTACCATTTATGGAGTAAACTACCTGGTGTCGCGTGCTGTAGGTGATATGCGGTGTTTTCCTCGGTCCAGTACCGATAATTCCACCCATTAATCGTGCCAATATTGGTAAACCTGGCCTCATCCGTCCACAAAATACGGAGCTGCCCGTCAAGTTTATTGTCAAACATGGAACACATTTGGACTACGAAATACAACCAACGTCCGGGATCGCCGGGATGCAGACCGTGTGCACAATGTGTGCTCTGTAATGAAAAATGTTTTACATATGTAGAATGCACCGTGCCGTTCCTGTGTCTGCCGTAAGTAGGTTGTTGGATGTTCCGTGGTATACAATATAAAGTCAAACTCCATGTCAAGGGTACGGGTGGGAGGTTTGACTTGGGTGGCGAGATGGTGAGTTGGTCGAACCTTATTCTTGAAAACCTGTGTACAATCTGTACATTATAGTGGAATGCGGTTATCAACGATCTGGATATCTCCGTCTATACACCTCCGTAGCTCTGTGGGCATTCTTGTCTTCAAGAATAAACGCCTCAAACCCCATTTAAAAAAATCCCCGTTTTTCCCAGTTTCCTGGGTTGTATACATATTATTAGGCATAGTGTTTTCGGATGTTACAATTAAATGCTGTGCTAAGACACACGATTATACATTCGTAAGTGCTCACTGACTGTTGTACGTATACTGGAATACCGATCCCCAACAGAGTATTGTGTCATATTACCTTCGAAATTCATAATTTAGTTGGCTGACAATAGTAGCAAATGTAATATTAAATATTACACATAAATGTGATATGCCCTTCATGGAGGATTTATATGGGGGTTACTACCCCCTTCAGCCTTTTCTGAACGTATTACAACTAACTATTGGTAGTAACTATTCCCCGCTGACACATATGCTGCAAATATCTTCCACGAGGATTGCCAGGAAACAACGTTTTGGATCTGGATGACGGTCTCAATGAAAACTACATAATTTCTGCCATAGAATGCAATTTCAGCATCGAAACTACACGGTTTTATTGAAAATTTGGAGGTTCATGAGAAAATTCGCATACTGTGCATACGCGATAACCTATAATGATTAGCAAAAATAATCTCCGATTTAATAAGACGCCCTTTATTTCAACAATTTAAATATAATAATTGCCATCATTACGAAAATATTCCTTTTGTTATATATATATATATATATATATATATATATAAATAATATATATATATATATATATAATATATATATATATATAGTATATAATATATATAATATATATATAATATAATATATATATATATATATAAAATTAATCTAAAAGAGATAGCACAGAAACAACATAAATCTATTTGCCTTTTAGTAATATTATAACTATTTATTAAAATTCCATTTATCAGTATTTTTTCTACATATATGAAAATGTATCGATGTACCGGCGATACAGTACCGAGTACCGGTATCGCCCAAACGCTTTCACAAAGTACCGAGTACCGGTATCGCCCAAGCTATTTTTCGAAGTACCGATGTACCGGTATCGCCCAACCAATTTTCATGTACCGTGCCCATCACTGTATATATATATATATATATTATATATATATATATATATATATATATATATATATATATATATATATAATATATGTATATATTTTACATATTTTTTTTTATATATATATATTTTATATACTATAAATTATATATACCGCACCTATTATATAATGTGGCTCTTTAGTTATATATATATATATATATATATATATATATATATATATATATATATATATATATATATATATATATATATATATATATATATATATATATATATATATGGTAAACCTGGGTATATTCGTGACATTGGTTATTTCGTTATAGATTTTTAATGCTCTTTGATGAAATAACCAATGCTTGAAATTGTTTTAAATTTCGCTCATAGATGGCTCTATTTGTTAGAATTAATTTGAGACATTGTTTGAAGCGATAGCTTAACTCTTAGGGTCTCAGTGAATATTCTTGCTTCGTAAGGGAAGGCCGCAAGCAATTTTTCGATCGTGTAATAGTGCATCAAAATTGAAGTAATTTTTATTAAAAACAAAAGGAGGTATGCTGCTTAAATCTTCTGTTTTTGATTTATTTGATATTAAATGATTTTTAGAGTCAATTTCCAAAAGTTTATGCCCAGTAGTTTGCAAGTTATTAGCTTACCAATCTTAGCGTCAAAATTAGTAATTTGTTTCACTTGATCTCGAAAGCTCTGATACCCTTTGGGGGGGGGGGGTGCTGGCCCCTAAAAATAGGAAATGCCCGTAGAAGGGATGAAATTTGGAGGTTTGCATAAGAGGAAGGAAAGGAGTAAGGAAGGTGTCGGAGCCGGATTCGAATCGGAGTTCCAGGAACCCCCTCCGGGGGGTCCACCTGAAATCGAAGAAAATGAATAATTGTAATCGAGAAACACTCGGAGTCGGATTCGGAGTCATAGAAGGATGGAGTCGGAGAAGGAGTCGAGTCAGCAGATCGAAGTCGTACCCCAGTGCGCACCGCACAAGCACCAAACTTCACAGCACAGCACAGCACAGCAAACAGTACACAGCACAGCACAGCACAAGCAACAGCACACTACAGCACCGCACCGCACCGCACCCACCGCACCGCACCATAAACTAGTTAACGGATGGAGTTCAACAACATGGTATCTCTCTCAAACTTGACACACCGTTTAGGGGTGACGTAAATCGCCGTAGAGAGGTTACGTGGCCCCTTGCACCCCCAGGAGGGTTGCTGCCCAAAACCTTGGATTTGAACGTAAGAATGAAAATTCGGTTATACACTCTTATTATAAGGTATCCTCGTCCTTAGACGAGGTTTGCGTGGCCGTGGCACCCCTTTCAATTCCAAATTAATATATTGTCACGAAATTATCAAGGTAGAGTCACGAAATGACCAATGATATCACGAAATAAACAACCGTTTTATAGCTGGAGAAAAGGTTCTCATATTTCAGTGGCAATGTTAATTTTAAAAGTTTTTAATGACAACATCGTATACACCAAGGTCTAGCCTAAATACCTATATTTGTAGATTACAGAAATATTAAGTGAATAGCATACAAATTAGGAAAAATGTTAGCTTTATCACGAATATACGCCGGTTTACCCTGTGTATATATATATTATATATATATAGTATAATATATATATATATATATATAATAATATATATATATATATATATATATATATAAATAATAATAATATAATTAATTAATTAAATTAAATAATAATAATAATAATAATATAAATAATAAATAATTAAATTAATATAATAATTATAATAAATTAATAATAATAATTATAATAATACAATAATAATAGTAATATAAATAATAATAATATATAAATATAATATTAATAACGAATGGTATAAATATATAAATATAATAATAATTAAATATATAAATAATTAATTATAATTTAATAATAATAATAATAATTATAAATACTAATAATAATAATAATTAAATATATATAAGAATAATTTAATAACTATTAAATAAATATACACAAATTAAAATATGTAATAATATGATAATTAAAAAAATAAATAAATTAAATTAAATTAAATTAATAATAATTAAATATATAATTATAAAATTATGATAAATATAATAATAAATAAATAAAATAATAATAATAAATTAAATATTAAATAAAGATGAGAGTGATATAGATTAAAAGAATAGGAAAAAATTTTATATGAAGGTAAGACTGGTTTAATAGAATGCTTAAGTAATTACCAAAAACATGATATTATTATTCAATGGAGTGAAATATAAAATATAAAATATGAATAATAGTATAATAAATAATAATTAATAATAATAATAAAATAATAATTATGTAAAAATCATATAAGTATGAATCTCTATTTAAAAATTAAGAAAATATAAATCAAATAACTAACAATAGGTTAAAATATTAATATATAATAAAAATAATATAAATTATAAAATATGTATTCATTTTTTAATAAATAACTATAAATAGCCAAGATTTCAAAGTATTTGAACAAAACACATTAATAATAATTCAAATAGAAAACTATGATTTATATAAAGACTTTAAAATATTTTACAAATTAATTCAAACAATTAATTATAATAAAATTAATTTAATTAATCAATAAACTCTAATAAAATATAAATATAAATAAAATTATATTAAACTATAAACTAATAAAATAATAATTAGTGATATCAATTATCACCTAATTGAAATGATCAAATCAATAGAGGTTAATTATAATAATAATAATAATAATAAGAAATACACAAATGAAAATCAACTTTAGAAAAATAATGTGTGGAGCTACTCACAAAGACAAAACTAATACTATAATAATAATTCACAACTTTCAACAATATTGAATGAATATATGTTATAATAGGTGCTCTAAACAGTAATAAATAGGATGTTAAGAAATATTGTATACATAATAATATAACCATCTTCATTTCAAGTATTAAACCCTTATATAATTATAATATAAAATATATATATAAATTAATATAATAATAATATATAATAATTATATATATATATTAATAATATAATTAATATATATAATATATATAATTATATAATATAAATAAATATATAATAATTAATAATAAATATAATAATAATCAATATATAAATTAATTAAATAATAAAGTAGTAATTAATAAAATATAATAATAATAATAATAATAATAAATATATATATAATAATTAATAATTAAATGGATAAAATAAAACATAATAATGAATAATTATATATGAGATTACTCAAATGGACTAATAATAGATAATATAAAATAATAATTAATAATAGTAATAATAATATTTGAGGACTGAGTATCTATATAATACTTAAAGTATATTAGAAATTAAAATAAATAAAAATAGCTATAAGAACGCTACCAACTGTTGAATAGGACTTAACGTGGGTAGGAATGCCCTCGTTAATATTTAGATAATAAGAAGTTTCTAATATTCTACGAAACGAACCAATGGTGAGTGAATATCCTGAACATTGTCTAAATAGGGAGAAATTAAAATACACACTTATTTGCACAATGTCACTTCATATAGAGTTCGAGATATTTTGTTCGAGCAGTAATTCGGTGATAAGTGAGCTAGTAATTTCTACGCCTTAAATGAGTCTTAGGTAAAGCGCGAGAATTATTGTGCTATCTGTGATATTTCGTGTGTGAGTCTTTAGTTTGTCTTACTCGTATCAACAAATTATGTTTTTGCCAAAAGATCATTTGCAGTTCCTTTTGTGTATTTAAAGATATGACTACTTACAGTGAGGGTGTAAATATCGTGAAGTTTTAGCAAAGACAATTTTTTGAATAGTGGGTTGTGTGATTCACGGTAGTTAACGAGGCCCCTGATATACACGAAATTAATTTTTTTTTTTGCATAACGATTAGGGTTGTAGCATGGTATTACAACCTTTGGGCCACACATAACGAGTTATATATGATCTTTCTCAATACGATTTCCGCACAGGATTAATACACAAGTATCTCTTAGAAGAGATATAGTGATTTTTAATGTTATAGTTTTGGAACAAAATCCTTCATCTAAGGAGAATGACAGGTATGGACAAAGGTATTAAATGGCACCGACTCTCACTTGAGGATTAAAGGATATAAATCTTGCTAATGATAACTATTTATTGCTTATTCTTCATGTAACAGAAGCTTGTCGTCAAGGATATGACATCTTATATAACTATCGGCAGACGATAACACGAGATATATATAATTATATCTTGTATATGCTCCACTTACAATATTATGTAATATTGAATAGGGTTTTTCTTATTGATTTTGATTATTACAGTTATAATATTTATGTTTTTTGTAGATTTAGGGAGAGTTCACTGGTTTGCCTCTACCCAATATGAGTATATATATGTTTTAAGTCATTATTACTTTTGATCGTTAAGTATGTGTTTATATTACGGTCACTGATATATTAAGTATTGCTGTGATCATCAGCATATTGAGGTGTATTGAGAATTGTGTATCAAATTTTGAAGTCAATTATGTATATATATATATTGATATAAAAGAATAGTGGCCCAAGTAATGGAGCCAATGAGGGACACCGTGGGAAATCGAGGCAAGTGGGGATGATGTGTCTCCTAAGCTGACGTATTGTGTTATTCGGTCGATAAGTATGTATGATAACATTGTAGTGATACATTTCTGTATACCAAGTCTCTCTAATTTGTTTATAAGAGTAGGAGTTGTGCGGACGTTACATCGATATGCTTTTCAGAGAAATTATTAATAAATACTTTAGGCAGAAAAATGGCGGTCAGACTAGATTAATGAGAATACTTAAAGCGCTCTCTATGAATCAAGACTCCAGTTGTCTTTTCCTCTCTCGACACAATTTTCACATAGTATTATTACTACTCAGTTTTATTGTTCTATTTCTCCTCATCCATATTAATGGTATGTTATGCTTACGATCGGGTGATCACAACTAATTAGCGATTACATATATGCTGATAAGTTGCGAGCGAACGTCTAAATCAGTATTGGATATACATATAAATATAATAAGAAAGAATATTCTGTGTAGTCTAAGATGTATGTGATATTCCTACGTTGTATTTAGACTGTCACAACCTTCAGATCATTTTTCATGAAAGAGAGGTGACAAGATGAAAATTAAAATCTCATGTACAGAAGTGTTATATTAAGATAAAACTCAATAAGATCCAATAATGAATATTTCCAAATTTCGTTTGAATTCTCATATATACGCATAATATATAAAAATACTGAAATACCCAAGATTAATGAGGAAGCTCCCTGAAACTACATCAAATATACACTTCTACTAAAGTGTAACTATAAACTATCATGTCATATAAAGCAGTTGAGCACTTATGATACCATAACTAATATGACAAATTCAAGTAGATGCAGATATAGTAGAGCAGTCTACACGCATGTATTACTAAACATTGGAGTTAACATTAATATTTAGTTTAGCCGTAATCAGATTCCGCCATCTTCCTGTATATATCTCCATTTTGAAAAAATGTCTGTCACCTCTATCTATGCTAATCCCATAAAGAAGCTACAAAAAGATTGAGTAATTTAAACACACTAGGGAAAACTGAGTCAAGTTTCGCAGCATCATTTCGCTATGGTGATGTACATTTTTGCTAACCACTAAAAATTTGGAATGCTATTATAAGGATGATCGACTAGGAGTATTACTCGTCACCAAAGTGTGAAAGTGTCCCATCAATATTCTTTAGATTTCCATTAACGAACATATCACCACAGATATAACTCATCGAAATCAATGTTATCACCAATATCAAACTTGGAGAATATATGTGTCAGCTGAGCACACTCTGTCTGCCTCTCATATTTAAAATAAAATTAATATATATATAATAACTATATAATATATATAATTAATAATAATAATAATACATAATTATATAATAATAATATAATAATTAATAAATAATATAATTATAAATAATAATAATAATAATTATATATAAGTATAATAATAATAAATAATAATAATAATATTAAAATTGAGCAAATTTGACAAACCATTCCACGCATTTTTTTGAGCCAAATTACGATATAAAGATGGATACCCCAATGATCTCTTTAACATCTTTATCCTAATAATATTTGGTTAATTACACTTTATTAGGTTAGAAATGGCTTACTCATTGATAAATTAATAGTGATACTTACAATTATATAATATATATATATTATAATATAATATATATATATATATATATTATATAATATTAAATATATATTATTATATATATATGTGAATATAGGCTAATAAATCAGCCTAAATAGCATCAAGGGATATATAAAAATCAGCATTTTTCACACCCTACTCATCATTACATAGTCAATTTTCTTATGAGGCTGAATATTTTAATTGCTGATTAAGTTGAGGAAATCATATTTAAAAATTTATGAGATATAATTAATATTAAACTCATATATTTTTATAAACTTAATGGAGTAAATCTCATTTATTAACTATAAACAAGTTTAGTTGCCCATAAAATAAGAAAATAGACATACAAATTATTAGTAATTTATTTCATGATTATTATTATTTATATTTTATTTAATATATATATATTATTAAATGTAAATGAAAATTTATTATATTATAAATTTATAATATAATATAATAAATATTAAAATATATAATTTATATTATTAGATCTAAATGAAAGACACTGCATATACTAATATCACACTTTTTACTAAAATATATATATTTATATTATTACTATTATTTGAGTGGTGGTATCGTATATATATATATATAATAATATATATTAATTATAATTATATATTATATATATATATATATATATTATATATATATAGGTATATATATAATATAATATTATATTTTATTATATAATATAATATATATATATAATATATATATATATAATATATATATATATATATATATATATATATATATATATATATAATATATGTAATTATAATATATATATTATATTATATAATATATATATATATATATATATATATATTATAATATATATATATATAATATTATATATATATATATAGCTATATAAATATATTATATATTATATATAAATATAATATATTATATATATATATATATAATTAAAAATTATATATTATATATATTAATATAATATATATATATAATATATACATATATATATATTATATATATATATATATATAATTATATATATAATTATAATTATATATAATATATATATATATAGATATATATATATATATATATATATATATATACTATATATATATATATATACATATACCTGTATATATATATATATATATATATATATATATATAATATATATATATATATGAACATATATATTATATATATATATATATTATATATATATATATATATATATTGAATATTTAAATATAGATGATATAAATGTTGGACTACGACGTTTAGAAAACGGGACATAGATGCATGACGTTATAGTAAATAAAAGTCTTGTAATCAGTAAGTTAGGTAAGTTTGGTAAGTTAGTACGATGATTGCCAGGCTAATGTATTAAATAAAGTGTCTCTATAATTAAAGTGTGTGCGTTTGTGTGAATGCGTAAGTAACAATAGTAACAAGAAAAGCCTGCAAACAAAAATTAAATAAACAATATATAATATATATATATATTATTATATATAATATATATATATATATATAAATAT
>JABUQX010000916.1:0-12500 GCA_015478945.1 Trachelipus rathkii
ACTACATACAATCAAATACATACTCAATCATACACTCTCTTCTCTCTCTCTCTCTACTCTCTCTCCTCTCAATACAATTCATCTTCTCAGCGGGTTTACCCCATACTATTCATCATGAAACTTTTTACTCCTAATCACTATACGTTTTTCGAAAAGTCCACCTATTACGTCTCTCCCTCTCTCTCTCTCATCTTCTCTTCTCTCTCTCTCTCTCTCTCTCTCCTCTCTTCTCTCTCCTTTCTTAAAAAGGAAAAAATTTGAAAATAAAAAGAAAGGGGGGGGGGGAAGGGAAGTGGAGAGGGGGAGAGAAGGAGTTGCCAATTTTGAATAATGATTGTGGTACAGAGCTACTGATAGACCCTTTGTGTGTGTGGAGTACCTAAATTCTAATAGTTAAATTAAGTTTGAAAAGGCCAAGTATGTGTGGTACTGTGACGTATGGTCCTTGAAGGAAATGTTGGAGAGCCCATCAATTTTCCTGGTAAAATCTGAATGATGTTTCTGGATGGGGTGAGTAGGAGCCCTTCAGATTCGAATTGTGTTGGGGGGCTAAATGGTTGGAATAGGTGATCCAGTAAAGAGTGGTATAACGGTGGTTTTCGTTGGGATGTCGGAGAAAATGAGATGGTAGGAAGGTGATTGACCTTCCTGTGAGGAGAGAGGTATGTGTGTAAGTAATCTATTCTTTAAACACAAAGAGTATCCATAAGTATACTGAAGTTGGTGTAGGTTAGAGATGGTTTCCGAAGTGAAAAGTGTGATTGTCTTTGTGCTGAGTGAAAAGGAGATGCTGAAAGTGATGTGCTAGATGTTAAAATCAGTGAGAGGATTAGGAATGGGAATTTATGGATCATTATGTTGTTCTACGTAAAAATTAATCTAGTGGGGGCTTGGATGGAGAGGAAGTGATACGGAAAGACAAGGTGGGGTAGAATTAGAGAGTGAGACAGTTTAGTGAACAAAGGTAATAAGGATAAGTTCTAAGAGCACAGCTCCCAAGTAAATCAGTGAAATGTGAACAAGTTGAAACTGAATAAATCTGGGAGCAAATGAAGGAAGAGTTGTTAGCAGTGCAAGGTAAAGTATATGGACGTGTGCTAAAGTAGGAAGTAGAATCTAATAGTGAGTGGTGGAAAGAAGAGTTGATCAAGCGGTTAAAAAGTAAAAAAGAAGCGTGGTTTAAAAGCAAATAAAGCAAATGAATGAAGTTTCAAAAGAAAGATGTTTGGAAGTGTATACATAAGGAGGAAAAAGAAATATATATGGTGCATACGTAGGAGAAAAGAAGAGGTAAATGACCAAATTTGGAAGGAGGGATGAATGGGGACTTAGAAGGGATAGAAAGCTCTTCTGGAAGGAGGCGCGAAGAGGTTAAGAATGAGAATGAGGGGAACCTGCTTAGAATTATGAATAGGGATGGTGTTTTTGTAACTGATGAAATGGATGTGGAGGGAGTGTGGGTGTGGAAAGAACACTTCGAGATTCTGCACAATATTAACAGTAATCGAAGAGGGTTGTGACAGTGTGTGTGCGGTTTGATGGTGCAAAGAAGGAATAGGTATATTTTGGGGATGAGGTCATTAAGGCAAGGAGAAGGTAATGGGTAAAGTGAGAAAAGTTGAAGTGGTAAATCTGCAGGTATAGATGTAATTATGGTGAAATGACTCAAGAACGGAGGCGAGATGTGATTGATTGGGATTCTGGAATTTGTGCATAAAGCGTTTTCGGAAGGTATAGTTTCGAGGGGTTGGAGAAGAGCCCTTATATAAGGGTAGGGAGATAAGGGTAAGTACTGTAGGAATTATAGGGGAATTAGTATTGGGTGTGGTAGGGAAGATCTATGGCTGGTGTTTTTGGTAGAAAGAGTGTGTCGAGTGACTGAAGACTGAATTGGTGAAGAAGCAAGGTACGTTTTAGGAGTGGTAAGAGGGTGTGTAGATCAAATTTCTTTAATTGAACAAATGATTGAGAAAATGAGAGAGAAGAAGAATAAATTGTATTTAGGTTTTATGGATTTGCAAACAGAGCGTATGATAGGATTAATAGGGAAGCCCTATGGCAGGTGTTAGTAATATTTGGTGTTGAGTGGTAAGCTTCTGAATGGAGAAACAAATTGTTGTATGAACGATAGCGAGGGCGTGTGTTGAATAATGGTGTCAAAGTGATTGGTTTAATATTATAGCGGAGTGAGGCTGGGATGTGTTATGTTCCCTTGGTTATTCAATATGTATAATTGGATGGGGTTTTGAAAAGAAATTAGAGAAATGGGGGTGGCGGAAATTGGTGTTATTAGATGATGGAGATGGAGGTGAGTGAGGGTGCCTACTATTATATGCGGATGATTTGGTTTTGTGCGATGAAATCTGAAAAGAGTTTGAGAGGATTGGTAGAGAGATTTGGCAGGGTGTGTAAAAGGAATGGTTTTGAAAGTAAACGTAGATAAGAGTAAGGTTATGGTTGTAAGTGAGGACAGTCCTCGGTGTGAAGTTATGCTTGATGGTGAGCTGCTTGAACAAGAGTATGAGTTTAAAGATTTAGGAATATGTTGGATGAAAAGGGAAACGGATGATGCAGAGAATAGTAGGAAAGTTGTGAATGGGCACGGAAGGTGGCTGGTGCAATTAAATCTTTGGTGGATGTAAAGGGACTAAGTCTTGAGTGCGCTAGGGTTTTGCATGAGGGTATGTTGTTACCTGTGTTAATGTATAAGTGAAACTATAGTCTGGAACTAAAAGTAAAGATCTAAGGTACAATGTGTTCAAATGGACAAACTTAAGGGCGTGTTAGATGTGAGAAGAATTGATAAATTGAGGAATAAATTCATTAAGGAGTTGTGTGGTGTGAAAAAAGGCGCGGCACACATACTTCTTAAAGTTGGTTTGAGTACTTAAGGTTTAATGTTAGGTCTTAGGAAAACAGAAAACAAATGCAAATTTATGCTCATTTACCTTTGATGTGAAGAATGAACAATTTTAATGAGTTTTTCATTATTTTCTTTTAAGTTTATGGAAAGTTTTGTCAATTTTAACCTTAAATCCCTGTGATGTGATAGTTTTACTCTGTATCTGTTTTTATAGTAAGCATACGTTGAGAATGCAGACTCGCATAGATAAGTTGATAAAACGCACAAGTCTTTAATGCAATCTTGCCAACAGAATTGTTTTCTGCATACACTTGCATCCAGAACTCTTCTTGGCCCCCTTCGTGGTATTTAAGTTTCAAAGTGCGGTCTTCACTGATGTCCAGCAGATTTTGAAAAGCTTCATTTGTCATCCCAGTTGGTTTACGTTTCGGGTCACACGAAAATGTGTTTGTCTTCAGCTGTAGACATACCTCAGAATCAGAATAATGGGAAACTATCAACAATTTTCTTTCAACTTCCATGTGGGCAGTAATAATTTCGAGGAGTTTAGGTTGAAGATGGATCTCATTTGTTTTGCAAGTTCTTGCAAACGAGGAAGTGAAGATTTCTCTGCTCTTAACACACGCTTCAAAAATAAAAAAAATTGCGCAGGCCTTTTATTTTGTCAAGAGATGTTGTGGTTTCATTTAGTTTTTTCGAATATGTCGGACAGGTATCCCAATTTAAGCTGCCCAATCGACATCAGTTAATTTTTGAATAAAGACTGCTCTGTAATGTGGACCACCAATGCTTCGTTTATTTCAAATAGTCTGGCTAAAATCTTTCCCTTGAAGCCACCGCACTTCTGTGTCGAAGAGTGGAAGTGAGCGCATACACATATTTGCGGCGGAAGCTTTTAAAGGCGTGCTTGAAGTAGGCGGCTCTTAACATGATTAATTATCTTCACAGCACATCCAGTACGACTTTTTAAAAATCTTGGTTGCAGGAAATGCCGATGTATGGCACAGTGGCTGCTGGTGGCGTTTTTTGCCACTTGCTTCATCCTAGATATACCACTCTTTCGTTTTTTTTCAAACCATTGCGGCCGCTCCATCACTGCAAATATCACACACTTTGCTCCATTCCAAACCATTTTCTGTACAAATTTGTCGATATCATTGAAAAATTTCGTCGCCAGTGGTGTAAGTCAAAAGCACTTCCGCTCATCAAAAGTTTCTCTTCTATTTGCATTGCGAATGGTTAACACACACAAGAAGAACTGCAAGTCCCGCTACGTCGGTACTTAATAAGCGTAAATAAAAAAAATCACGTATTCAATCTTCTTATAAGTTCTTTTGACTGTCTTTAAAATTGTGTTAATTTGCATGCTTATAGTGTTATATGATAGCTGCACAGTATCAATGTTCTTGGCCATATCTGAACCTAAAATGCAACTAACAACATCCTTCAGGCAAGGTTTAATTAATGTCTCGGCAATAGTATGCGGTTTCCAGTTTTTTGAAATATGTAAACTGACAATAAATGAAGTTCAGTTGATTTTCAGTTTTTATTTTTAGAAATTTTCTCCCATCATAGACTGAACTACCTGAAGAGATAAAGCGCATTACGTGACTACAAGCAAAATGGCCCGGGACAGAGTATAGACGATGCAAATATGGTGTTGCCCATATTATCTAAATAATTGTACTACTTATTCCAAAATTTTAGTGAATATTGAAAATGGGCCGGCACCCTTGGCACACGCTGGCGGCACCCATTTTGGGAACCCCTGTATTAGAGAGTTATGTGGTGTGAAGAAAGGGGTAAATGAGAGAATAAATGAGAGTACGTTGAGATGGTTTGGTCATGTGAAAGGATGATGACAGTGGTTGTTATCGCGTAGCGCACAGCCATGTTATTTGCAGACGAATGTGCGGAGCCCAGTGCTTGTCCTGGTCTCCTAACTGGATACCGAAGGGTTATATATTTACATTGTGTATTAAAAGGTAATATATGTATTTCATTACTTTAACTTAAAATTCTTTAATATTCCATTAAAGTCTAACTATTATGTGCTTCTATCTCCTATAATAAAGTACCATTATGAATTCGTTCCGAAATTTTTCCCAAAAACAACCGCCAAAATTCATTAAGTGGCTAATACTCTGGAACGACGAGCTAAATTACGAAATTTTCCAGGTCATTTTTCGTTTTCTCCATGTTGAGAATGATTGTAGGAAATAACAATTTGAATTCGGAAAATTTTTCACTGTTGCCCAATGTTATTAGACCATTCTCCATCTTATCTTGAACCAACTGTGAATATACACAGAGTAGGAGAAAAATATTCACCAATCCAACTCCTTAAATCAACTTTCACCATGGAGGAAGTGCATATTACACAAAAAGATTTAAATGAAGATTTTAGGTATCATCTATAGTCAAATAATCTTCGATTCCACACACCCCTCCACCCCTAAATTCCTCCTTGGTTCTTCCATGTCATCTCCTCGTTAAATTCTCACCTCTCAATATTAGTATTCTCCATACACTCTTCCGCTACGTACAACTCAAAGACAAATACCTCTATAATTACCACACTCATCCTATTCCCTTTCCTTTAATTTAAGGGGACAACAACTCTCCAATCCTGTGAACCTCCTCTACCTCCTCCAAACATAAATTATATAACTATACAGCCATTCTCCACCCCTTCTGCCTCATCTGTAACCACTTTCCATATCACACCATCTTGACTGTGGATTTCCTCTTTTTCTTTAGTTTAACTCCTAATAATTTCTTCCAGTTTGTATTTCCATTCCCCTTCCTGCCCACTTCCCATCCTCACCGTCTTGTAAATCCTCCTATCTCTCACCCATTTCATTCAGTAACTCTAAAAATTTTCCCCTCTTTCTCACCTATCCTCCCCGTCTATATTCCATTCCCCTTCGCCTCCCTTAACCTCTCCCCCTAACCCTCCATCTTTCTTTTTTATTTCTTCTTTCCACGAATATCTGCTCCTGATGCAAAATTTTTCTGTAACTTTTCTATACACATCTCATTATTTGCATTTTCTTTCGCCCTTCCCTGCCTCTTTGCTTCCACTCTAACCCTCCTATATTCCTCCCAGCTTTCCCTTCCCTATTCCCCAACCATTTCACATAAACCTCTTTTTTTCTTTTTCACGCACTTTTCAACCTCCTCATGCCACCAATTCACTTCCTTTCTACTTGCTCCCACCTTTTTTACTCCGCATTTCCTTCTGGCTTCTTCACAAATGTCTCTTTTAAATCTCATCACTCTCCCCATCCCTAATTTCCGTCCCTCTCACGTTCCTCCACCTATCCTCCATACCCCTCTAAACTTCCTCTTACACATTGCCTCATCTATTTTTTCCACCTTTATGACTTCTATTCTCCCTCTTTTTCTTCTCTTTTTCCCTCCTCTTCTACTGTACTTCTCCCTTCAATAGCAACACCAAATAGTGTCAGATAACCCCTGGAGCCAAGGGATGAACCCTTAGCATTGAGATTTACCCATAGTGAGTTGGCGCGTCGCGGTCCCATGAGCTCTAGGGTGATTTTCTGTCTGTGACGAGTTTTCACTAATTAATGGTACAGAGAAGGGGGCGTAAGGCTGGGCCTTCTTTTCGACATTTGTCATATCTCTACTGCTTTTTCTTTTCCGCATGCTTGTAAGGCGCTCCTTACCCCCAGATCTTGGGAAAACATAGGCAAGATTTTCAACACTGAAAGAAATAATGAGAAATAATATTCTATTTAATAATACTTTAATAAGAATTGCATGATAGCGAGTTGCAGTGCAATAAAATAAATAATAATAATAAAAAATAATAATAATATAATAATAATAATATAATAATAATAAATATATAATAATAATAATATAATAATAATAAATAATAATAATATAATAAAGATTTGAAAGTGTTAATTCAGAAAAAAATTATATTAATATATGATTATAGTAAATAATAATATATTTAATAATATTCAATTTTTGAAAATAATAATAATAATAATACCTTTAAGTCAAGAGTACCATCATTTAAATCTTCATCCTTAAAATTATCTTTTCCTTTTTTGATTTCAACTGGTTTAACTGATTCAGAATTTGAAGCAGAAATTTTAACTGCAGTTTTTGAGTTTGAAGTTCTTGATTCCGATTTGCCCAAAGACAAGTTTTTGGACAGGGGTTGCTGCTTACTCAAGGCTTGCTTTTGCTCTTTATTTTTGGGTGAGATTTGTGGTTTACCCAAGGTCTGCATTTGCGTTTTAACTCCAGTGTTTTTGATTTCTTCTATTTTAGTTTTTAATTTGTGTGTTTTAATAGTGTCTTTGAAGTCTTTTGCTACAGATTCCTTGTTAGTCTCACTTTGGTTCTTTTTTGCCAGCTTATCACGAATTGATAATATACTATTACTTATTTCTTTCCGAACAGCAAGAAAAGTGGAAAGCGGTGCAAATGAAACTCCATCCTTGTCTAAATCACCTGCTCCGATCTGAAAATAATATAAAATTTTTACATTGAAAATATAATGAACCATCTATCTATCCCTAAAAAGTAACTTATAATTAAACATATAGCAGAGATAATAATCATTTAATCACTCCAACTCAAGTATGTGATTCAAACATAAAAATTAAGCTAAGCTCACTAAAGTAGGATTAGAATTTCATTAACATGTAACCTAAATTTTCTATTTATTGGATTTTATTTCCCTTTACACCAATGTATCATCGACATAAATTTAATGCAATTCATCTATAATCCCGTCTTATTAACAACTTTCTCAGGGGATCTCCAACTGCAATTCCAATAAATTGTTAATTTATTTGTTTGTAATGTAATAATTTCACTATTTTCCAATTTTCTCAGTAAAAGTTAACCCAACCCATTTGCCTGAGGTTCAAACACTCTTTACTTCCCAATTCCAATATGGCTATCCGTTACACAATTGCCATAATTTGAGTGTAACTCTGAAACCAATCTCTATTCTCAAAGGATATTCTCATTACTCAGAATTAACTCCTTCTAATTCTATGCCTTTCTTTTCGCTTTTTAAATTCCATGGGTGAAACCCTAAACAAGGTGAGAGACATTCACTACCACTCTTAATGGATCTGAGATTGGTAGAAAACTAGCAAGGAAATGGATGTCACAATGCCTTGCAAAACCAGGAAAGAGGTTACACTAACAACAGGATTAATAGGATAAGATTCAATATAGAGCCCAAACCACAAACTTTGTTCCAATCACCAATGTAAATTAAAATTTCTCCCTAGGCAGTGAATCAATCCACTTTGAATCATACGATGCTTTCTTCTCTTACTCTATGTACAGTTTCAATATTTTTTAATCCTGCATCAATCTTAGCATCAAAATAATACCCTAACCCTTCATCTTTGATTTTTAAAAACTCTTTAGAAAGATTTCCTTTCTAATAATAGCTAGATATCCAAATGGACACACCTCTAATTTTGATCTTGCAATTAACAGCATATATATATATATATTTATATATATATATATATATAATATATTATTAATATATATTATTATTATATATATATATATATATATATATTATATATATATATATATATAATAGTATATATATATATATTATTATATATCATATATATCATATAAGGGGGAGGTAATGGTAGAGTGAGAAAAGTTGGAAGAATGCGTAAATCTGCAGGTAAGATGAAATTACTTTTGAAATGATAAAGAATGGAGATGAGGTGGTGAATGAGTAGATTTGGAAGTTGTACAACAAAGCGTTAATGGAGGGCAAGCTCCGAGGGATGGAGAGAGCAAGTATAGTACCCTTAATGATAGAGGGTAAGGAGAATAAGTCGGGTAACTGTAGAGAATTATAGGGGAAATTAGTTCATTGACTGTGATAGGGAAACATAATGCTGCTATTTTGGTCAAATAGGCGTGAGTGACTGGAGGGAATGATTTGTTGAAGAACAAGTTGCGTTTAGAAGTGGTAGAGGATATGTGGATCAAATCTTCACATTGAAACAAATGAATGAGAAAATGAGAGAAGAAGAATAATAAATTGGAATGGGTTCCTTATGGATTTTGAAAGAGGCGTAAGATAGGATTAATAGAGAAGTTTTGTGGCAGGTGGTTAGTGATATATGGTGTTGGTGGTAGGCTTTCCGAATGGAATCAAAGTATGTATAGATAGTGAAACGTGTGTAAGAAAATGGAGGTGAAAATGATTGGGGTTTAATATTATAGCGGAGTGAGGCAGGGATGTGTTATGTCTTCTTGGTTATTCATTTAGTATATGGATGGGGTTATAGAAAGAGCTAGAGGAAGGGGTTGTAGGGGAAGGTGTTGAATACTGAAAAATGGAGAGAATGGAGGGTGCCTACCTATTATAAATATGCGGATATTTTGGTTTTGTGTGGCAACTCTGAAGAGCTTTCTGAGAGGATTGAAGAGGGATTTGCAGGGTGTGTGTATAAAGGAAGAGGTTCTGAAAGTAACGTAGATAAGAGTAAAGGTTTGAGTGTTAGTGTAGGACAGTTATGATGTGAAGTTATGTTGGATGGTGAGCACTGGAACAAGTGTCTGAGTTTAAATATTTAGGATATATGTTGGATGAAAAGGGAACGGATGATGCAGAGTGTAGTAGGAAAGTTGTTAATGATAGGAAGGTGGCTGGAAGAATTAAATCCTTGGTGGATATATAGAGACTAAGTCTTGAGTGCGTTGGGTATAAATCTAAAGTACAACGTGTTTAAATGGACAATCTTAGTGGCGTGTTAGGTGTGAAAAGAATTGATAAAATGAGGATGAACGCATTAGGGGTGTGGTGGGAGGAAAGGAGTAAATGAGAGAATAAATGAAAGAACATTGAGATGGTTTGGTCATGTGAAAAGGATGGATGATAGTCGGTTGACTAAGCGCATGTATAGTGGCGAGTGTGCTGCGTATTGACCAGCTTAGAGACAGAAGAAAAGGTGGATCAAGTCAGTAAAGAAATGCCTGGAGGAGAGAAATGTGAGTTTGTCAGAGGGGAGAAGAAAGTTGCATAATAGAAGTGACTGGCGGGGTATTGTGAGAGGGTATAGTTGTGGCCCACATGGGCCAAGGGATGAACCCTACATTAACGAAATGCCATAATGAGGGTCCATCGCGGTCAGTGAAGCTCTAGGGTGGATTTTTCTGACTGCGGCGAGTTCTCACTAAAGATTATAAAGATTACCTTAAGGCTGGGCTTTCTTTTCGACTTACATCATATTCTTCTACTACTTTTCTGTTTCCAGTGCATGTGACGCACCTTACCCTTGTCTTGGGGAGAGAAGGTGGACGACGACGACGTTGATGATGATGATGATGATGATGATGATTATATTCACAAATAATAAGAAACTGGATGATTGTTCTGCTACTGTCATAAAGAGTCATTACTTAAAAGCAAGTGGAAAACAACTACTGAAACAAACTTCATTATCAAGAATGTTGAAACGTTTCTCCAATTTTGCTAAATAATAATAATAATAATAATAATAATAATAATAATAATAATAATAATAATAATAATAATAATAATAATAATAATAATAATAATAATAATAATAATAATAATAATAATAAATAATCTTATATGCTTTTGCAGGTGATGAAATGGAAGGACAGAACAATGGATCTATGGAGATTAGGAGGTAAAAGCTCTTGCAATGAAGATTGCAATGAGCTTGTGAGTAGCGGTTAGGTATTGAATTCTTATAAATGTTATTTAATATATTTTATATACTGTAGTCTAGGGAATAAAAGGAAATATTACTCATTTAAAGTATAAATTAATACATTACATTGCAAAATACGTATGAAGATCTGTTGAACAAAAGAGAAGATTAGTGTCATAAGAAGAAGACTAGATTAATTGCAAGATTGTTTACTAGTAAGAACGGTGGGGGGGGGGAAGTCTGATGTACATATAAAGGGGTTTCATTTGTGGCTACATCTGAAATAACTTTTGTGTGAGACTTTAATTACACATCACACATACTGTAGGTAATTTTAACTCACACATATTATTTATTCTTAGTTCACATAATCCTTTTTAAATCAATAATAATAATAATAATAATAATAATAAAATAATAATAATAAATAATATAATAATAATAATAATAATAATAATTTTATTATTATTATTATTATTATTATTATTATTATTATTATTATTATTATTATTATTATTATTATTATTATTATTATTATTATTATTATTATTATTTTTCATACTTACTTTTAAAACGTCTTCAATTTCATCAGCAGTTTTGTTCTTAGAATAGAATTCAACACATCTTGGATTATTAACCAATCCCTTAAAGTGAAAAAATAAATAAAGGTAAATAAATAAATAGTTTTGGTTTTAATTTAAAATTTTAATTTATTTTAAACTGTACAACTACTGATAACTTATGTACTCCATACAAGGGAGGTGTGACGAAAGAGGAAAGAATTTTCTTACTTTATTTACTGAAAGTTTATTTAGTAATTTTAATATGGGAATACAGTTATTATCTTCTAGTCATTACCATTTAAAGATCCATTCATTTGTAGTAAAATTTAAAAATGGATTTTTTTTCACTCTAATTTATTTTAAATATTTAAAAAGGTATATTAGTGCAATCTTGAAAAACCGAATTTATTTCTCACAAATATGAAACATAAATAGACGTTATTTTATAATTGCATATTAATTTTAAAAATCTCTCAAATTGCTGAAAATAAACGATATCTTTGTGCATACCGGGGGTGGTGGATGTAAACACGGACTGGTGTAATGGTCATACAAATAAAGAAAAACAGCTTGAAGTGGAATCCAGAGGTATTCAAATACATCAGCCACCAACGATGCAAATGGACAAAATGGTGGGCAAAATGCCACTGTATCATGGATTGAAATCAGAACTGTTGGTGTTGGAGTTCTTAGTCGGATGTAAAGGGGACACATGAGGTGCTCCCTTCTCAGGGACTGATGCATAACACCAGCCTCCACCTTCAGGCTTTCCTTAGGAGAAGAACGCAAAGCCCCTGTCGCAATACGGAGACCCTCATTTTGGACAGATTCTAGGATGCGTAAATAAAAACAAGAAGTCTGGTCACATATGGCACATTCGTAGTCCACCTTGAGCTCACCAAGGTAATATAAAGCCAGAGCTGAATCCTTCTGCCAGCGCCACAGGTAGTAGAAGTGAGGTGATGAAGAAGATCCAATGGTCAGTGGCAGTTGGTGATTGATTGGATTTGGAAGTTGTGTAATAAAGCGTTTATGGAGGGTATAGTTCCAAGGGATTCGGAGGAGAGCAAGTAATAGTACCCTTATATAAGGGTTAAGGGAGATAAGGGGAACTGTAGAAATTATAGGGGAATAAGTTTATTGAGTGTTGTAGGGAAGATATATACTGGTATTTTCGTCGAAGTAGTGCGTCGAGTGATTGAAGGACTGATTGGTGAAGAACAAGGTGCGTTTAGGAGTGGTAGAGGATGTGTGGATCAAATCTTTACATTGAAACAATTGATTTAGAAAAGAAAGGGAAGAAGAATATTGTATTTTAAAATGGATTTGCAACAGGGTATGATAGGGTTAAATAGGGAGCTC
>JABUQX010000916.1:17500-40000 GCA_015478945.1 Trachelipus rathkii
CCGACTTAACATGCCAACATATACTTCAACACTCCCTTCTTCACAACACAAATAATATACTTTCACTTAGATTCCATCTCTACCTACACCAACTCTAGTAATACTTATGAATACCTTGTGTTTAAAGAAGGTATTACTTACACTACATACCTTCTTTCTACAGAAAATCAATCACCTCCTATCCATTCTCATTTTCTCACGACACCCCAAAACCACCTGTTATACCATACCTTTTTTGATCACCTATCCAACCATTCAAATCACCCAATAAATCAATCTCTTGAAGCTCTACTCCTCATACCAAAACAATCATTCAGTTACCAAGAAAATCGCACTCTCTTCTGCATTACCCTCAGATGAGGACCATATGCCCACACAACACACACATACCTTGACTTTTTCAAGATTTAAATTTAACCATAGAATTCAGAACTCTCACACACAAATCTACTAATCGGCTCTGTACCAACAAGGTGACTCATAAACAATTCAACTCTTCTCTCCCCCCCTCTCATATCCTTTTCCATCACCCAGCCACAAACGACATCTTCATCACCAGCACACTACATCTTCAACTTTTCCCTTTCATACTTTGTTTCAGTCACAGGCGAGCAATTGAAATTTGACCTTTCTAAATACATCCATCACCTCTCTCCTCTTCTCCTTAACATATATTAAGATCTGTCTCACACATCCTCTACCACTCCTAAACGCAACTTGTTCTTTACCAATCAGTCCTTCAGTCACTTCGAACGCCCCTTCTTTCGACCAAAAATACCATAAGCATATATCTTCCTTACAGACAACTCAATAAACTAATTCCCTATAATTCCCTATAGGTACCCTTATCCCCCTTACCCTTATATAAGGATTCATATTACTACTCATCACTTCAATCCCTCGGCAACTACACCCCCATAAACGCTTTATACACTCAATTATCATAATCCAATCAATCACCATCTCGCCTCCATTCTTGATCATTTCACAGTAATTTCATCTATAATGGATATAAAAGTGAAGAAGATTATATTTGATAGCATACTGGTACTCACTCTACCTATTACCTCTTCCTTACTAATGACCTCATCCCCAAAATACCTATTCCTTCTTGCACCATCAAACACCCACACACACATTCACTATCACCTCTTCATTACTGGATATGTTATGCAGATTTTCGAAGTGATCCCTCACCTCCTCTCACAATCCCATTTCACAGTTAAGAAAGCACCTTCCCTATTGATGTATTCTAAGCAGATTGGCCTTATTACTCTTCTTTAACCTTGTCGGCTTCCATTCCAGAAGAGCTTACCAATTCCCTTGCAAGTCATTCATCCTCCTTGAAAACTGTTTATTTACCTCTTTTTTCCTCCTATGTATGCATCTTTTAATATTCTCTTTTTTTCCTCCTTATATAATTTTAAACATCTTTCTTTTGAAACCTCATCATTGGTTTTTTTCTTTATAGTACATTCAACCACGCTTCACTCTTTTACTTTTATTAACCACTTGCACTCACCCTCTTCATTCCACCACTCACTGTTAAGATTCTTACTTCCTACTTTAGCACATACACAATCTAACACAATTTAGCACAATCTTAGAGGCGTGTTAGGTGTAAGAAGAATTGATAAAATGAGGAATGAACATATTAGAGAGTTGTGTGGTGTGAAGGAATAGGGATAAATGAGAATAATGAAAGTACGTTGAGATTGGTTTTGGTCAAGTTTTAAGATGAGATGTTAGTCAGTTGGTTAAGTGGATGTATAGTGGTGAAAGTACTGGGAATTGACCAGCTAGGAGACCGAAGAAAAAGTGGATTGGAGTCAGTAAAGGAATGCCTGGAGGAGAGAAATGTGAGTTTGGCAGAGGCGAGAAGAAAGGTGCATAACAGGAGTGAAAGGCAGTGTTTTGTGAGGGGGGTATGGTTGTGGCCCACCTGAGAAAAGGGATGAATCCCACACCGACGAGATTCCATAGTGAGGCTCTGTCACAGTTCGGACAGAATCTGGTGGATTTTTGAATGTGACATATTCTCACTATAGTATAAAGGGGCGTAAGGCTGGGCTTTCTTTTCAGACTTGTGTCATATTCTTTTACTACTTTTCTGTTCGGATGGCATGTGACTTACCCCCCAGTCTTGGGGAAAGAAGTAGGATGATATATATATACTACTATATATATATATATATATATTTATATATATATATATATATATTATATATATATAAATATATATATATACTATATATATATTAATATATATATATATTATATAATATATATATATATATATATATATATATATTTATAGGCAGAGAGCTGAAGAGGTGAGAATACAGATTTGATTGAACAAGTGCTGGAGAAAGGGAAGGTGATCGCGAAAGGTGGGGCAAAGCATATAGATACAATATATAAGGTAAAAAGGAGATGCGAAGGAAGCTTAAATAATTATAGAGGTCTTTTCACTAGGAAAATATAGAAAGATTAATTGAAAAAAAGGTTGAGAGAGAAGGTAGAGTCGAGATTCGGAGAAGAAACGTACGGGTAAAGAAAGGAACGACGGACCCTTTATCACACTAAGAAGGTCCTCGGAGAAGATGCGAATATGGCAGAGATTCTGCGTAAGCGTTCATCGATCTGCAAGGGCAAATTTGATTTGGTGCCGGTATGGAGAGCAATTATGGAGTGAGGGGTGGATTAAAGAAGGCAATAGAAATATGTATGAGAAATGCAGTTGTAATGTTAGAACTGAGTGCGAAAACGATAGATGGTTTGAGGTGAAAACAGGGGTGAGCAGGGAGTGTTTTACAACCACATGCTGTTTATATTATATTTAGACGTGGTGATACTGGGAGAATTTGAAGGGGACATAGTGGCATATGCGGACGATCTGGCATGTTGGAGCGAGAGATGAGAAGACGATTCGAGAGGTGGTGAGTTGTAGCGGAGGAGTTGGAGGAAGCAGGGGATGAGGATGAACGTACAGAAGACAGAGATTTAACAGTAACCGGAGGAAATGAAGAGGGGATGAGGATGGGTGTGAGAGGGGAGGAGGTGAAGGCGGTAAATACATGCAATTTTCTCGGAGGATGTTTTAACAGAAGGGAAGGAAGTGGAGGAGAGATTACACGAAGAATGCAAAAGTATGGATTAGTTGAAAGCGTATAACAATGATTAAAGATCGAAAATCGGAATAGAGGTTAAAAGTAATTTTAACAAGTATACTAGACTTCCGAACCACTGCTGTATAGGAAGCGGATAACATGGACACTTAAGAGAAGAGAGCGGGTAGAATACAAGCGTGGGAAATAGGGTATTAAGAACTATGATGGAAAGCAGCAAAAAATGAATAAGGAATGAAGTAATTAGGGAAGATATAGGGGTGAAGAAGATGATGCTGAAGATGGATGTGGGGAGAATGAGATGGTGGGGACATCTGGAGAGGAATGGAGCAGGACAGAATGCGAAAAGGAAGATGGGGAATGGACACAGAAGAGGGCAGAAGACCAAGGGGAAGACTGAAGAAGAGATGGGCGGAGTCGGTGGAAGACTCTGGAAAGATTTCAGCTACCAAAAATGAGAGTGCTAAGGAGAAGAGGAATAGTGCAGGAGAGGGATTTCTGGAGAAAGATGCTTGCGCGGCTGACAGGAAGAAGAATCCTTCCTGGGAAAACACAAAACAAAAGAAATATATAATATATATATATATATATTATATAATATATATATATATATATATATTATATTATATATATATAATCTATATATAATATATATATATATAATATATTATATTATATACCGTATATATATATATATAATTATAATATATATAATTATATATAATATATATATATATATATATATATATTATATATATAATATAAATATATATATATATATTAATATTATATATATATATTATATATTTACATATAGAAATATATAGTAATATAAATATATTGAATATATTTATATATATATAATAAAAAATATTAACAATAAAATCAAAAATATAAAATAATAATGATAATAGTAATAATACATAATAATAATAACTTATAATAATAATAATAATAATATAATTAATAAATAATAATAATAATAATATATAATAATAAATCTTACAGAAAACTTTAACATTTCGTTAATTCGCAATTGTTTTTCAATCTCAATCCATCGTTATTCAGTTTTCTGAATTAGGCTCCTGATGATGGGTTCATTTTCCTCATCTCTTTCTTATGATTTTTTACGCATTTACTTGCGTTAATAGTGGCGATAATTATTACGCTCCGACGAAGGAATCGTTACTTCTGGTGAGTCCAAAACGCTTAGTGCTCTGAATGGTGAGAGAGCTTTCCACTTTCCCTAAAAAAAAAACAACAAATAAATAAGAAAAAAACAAATAATTAAAATTAAAAATGTTTACTGTTTATATATAAATATATATATAATATATATATATATATATATTATTATTATTATATATATTTCTATATATATTATATATATATATATATATATTATATATATATATTATAAATATTATATACTATATATATTATGTATAATATTTTCATATTATCTTATCTTCCGCTTTTCCCAACACTGGGGTAAGGTGCGTACCTTCACTGGAAAAGGAAAAGTAGTAGAAGAATATGAACAAGTCGAGAAAAGAAAGCCAGCCTTACCGCCCTCTCTAAACCTAGTTAAAGTGAGAACTCGTCGCCGTCAGTAAATCCTCCTAGAAGCTTCACGGGACTGCAAGGACCTATATGGCATATTATCAGTGTAGGGTTCATCCCCTGACCCAGGTGGCCACAACATACCCCCTCACAAACCCCACCATTCACTCCTATCTTGAAGGACACCCTGAGAGTGACATTTCGTTTACGACCGTCAGCGACTGCTGTAGGAAGGATTTTACAAAAGGATGTCACATTTAGAGGATTTCTAGTCCCTAAAGGAGTAAGTTTTTGACTTTAAACTTATAATGAAATAAGAAAAACTAGTCCCTAGATGGCAATAGAAATAAATATATACTGATAATAAAATCTTAGTCAATTTTGTTGAGCATTTCTTGGGAGCGTTTTTGAAAGCGATAGAATTTGATTTCAGTCAAACGTACATGATATAATACTTCATCTTTAATGATCCCTCTTATATTTGCGTATATAGAATATTCTTAGGTGTACATGCATAATCTCTTTGTTAAATAAGACCTCTGTACACATAAGGTAACACATACACTCATCTATTATGCAATAGTGAACGAACACGAAAAATATGAAAACTTACACATCTTTGAAGTTTTTATCACATAAATGAAAGCTTTCATGTAAGTAATAAGAGAGCATTACAGTATTTGAATAAATGGTGACCCTTCACCCTGAATTTGCACGACTAAAAGAAATAAAACTAAGCACGATATGAAAAAATATAAAAGGTTCGTCACCCTTCTTTAACGTTTCAAAGCTTTGAAAACATTCCCCCCCCCCCTCAAACAAACACCAAACACCAAACCCTAGGTCAGAAATATTGAAGCAAATATAAAATGGGGTTCACCATCACACTATAATGTTTAAAAGTCTAGAACATGACACCCTCCTACTTCACACACACACACACACACACACACACACACCTACACACACACACACACACCACACCTACACACACACACTAACACACCTACACATGCACGCCTACACGCACTCACGCCTACACATATACATACACACCTACACACACACACATACTCAAACCTACACCACACCCACACACACACATACACACTAAACCCTATGCCAGATATTGTCCATTCCGTATTTAAATATAATAAAACAAAATTTGAAATTTCTTTCTTTCGCTCACTGTAAATAAATAAAGAAAGAGAAAAGGGATTCATCCTTAATAACAAAAAATAGAATAAGTTCAATAAATTGAGAATGTTTGATTCTTTGATAAAAATAGAACAGTGTACATTTGTTAGCAAAAGGGTATAAAATATATAAACACGAGTAATATTATATTAAATGAAACTAACTAAAAATATATATATATATATATATATATAATATATATTATATATTATATATATATATATATATATAATATATATAATATATATATATATAATATATATATATTGATATATATATATATATATGAAAATATATACCCTAGGCCCTAGACCTGGCTGCCTAGGGTAATATTACTTTCTAAATTGCCTGCTGCGTTTCAAGTAGTTTTTAATTCTATATATATATATTATATATATATTAATATATATATATATATATTATATATATATATATAATATATATATATTATATATATATATATATAATATATATATATATATATATATATATATATATTGCTCCTGGGCTTTCCTTATTTGGGAGGGTCCATGTCATCTCCAGAATTCCAGCGACTTCCACCGGGCAGAGCCACAGGTCTCTTTGGGAGGAAATCTGATAGAATGTTCTGTAGGATGTGAGGGGGGACCCCTCAGAAGGAGGTAATCTGTTTCAGGCTATTTTAGCCTTTCATCTGCAACAGAGTGGTGAAGTAACGTCTTGTAGTCGAAACCTGTGCCTGTTCTCCTGGAGATCTGGGTTATGCTCGGATCTGAATCTAAAGAGTGAGATTTGAATCTTTCGTGGAGTGTTTTTTTGTGTTGCTGATATATTGGGTGCCGGAGTTTATGAGGAGATTTGGTTTGCGATTGTTGAGGTATTACTGTGTGAAGTATGTGTGAATATGTTTTGAGAGAAATGTGTTTTTTGGAGGAGGGAGAATGGATCTAAAGAGTTCCCCTTAGTAGAGAGCAGTGGAAGGTAGAGGGGACTTTAAACGATCAATAGTGTAGTCTCGCAGGTAGTTGCGGCATGGGTGGGTTGGGTCGAGAGCTTTGGCATAAAATTGTGTTCTATCGTATTTAAATGGTTCTGAATGGGGAGGATTTTTGTTTCCTCGTGTAGATGCTGAATTGGTGTAGTTTTCAGATAACCCGTGATAGTTCGGAAGACAGTATTTTGTATTCTTTGTAATTTGATTCTATTGGTAGGAGAGGTTTTGGAGTACCAGACACTTGATCCATAGTTGATTGTAGTTCTTAAGAATTGTTTGTATGAAGTTGCCAGCGTGGCTGCTTCATTGCTGAAACTGTGTTGGGATAGAGTTTGTGGGACATTTAAGTTTCTGTTTGCTGTGCTTATACTGTTTTGAATGTGAGGTGTAAAGGTAAAGTGGGTGTCAAAGGTTATACCGAATATTTTGATTGTGTTGTTTATTGGGATAATGTCGTTATTTAGATTTACTTGCCGGTATAGTAATGATTGGTGTCTCAATTGTGATCAAGATTATGGATGATTTGAATGATTTCTTGGCAGAGGCTGACATTCTATTGGAAGGCAACCATGCTTCTAAACGATTTAGGTAAGTCTGAATATGATTTGTAGCTATGGATAACTGAGGGGTCTGATATGGCTATGGCTATATCATCTGCATAGGTTATTAGTTCTGAATTTGAAGGTTGGGGGTAGAGATGTCAGCTGTAATATATATATATATATATATATATATATATATATATATATATATATATATATATATATATATATATATATATTAGTAAGAGATTATATATAAAATATATATATATATATATATATATATATATATATATATATATATATATATATATATATATATATATATATATATATATATATATATATATATATATATATATATATATATATATAAATAATCAAATTTAATAGATGAATTAAAAATTATTAAACTAAACTTAAATCATAAATTTAAAAGTTAGCAAAGTCCACTTTTTTAACGTCATTTTTTCAACTTAACAAAAGAGCCACGATTCGTGAAATGGGCGAGGCAGCTATTAAACGAAGAAAGAAATTTTTTTTGTGTTGAAATAATAATATAAAGTGTTCCACCACCTTACACTAATGAAATCAAACATTTTGCATGGTACTATTAGAAATAGGTTGTTATGCTGAAGTAGGGTATATAGATTTTTTGCCTTGTTCTAGACAGCAACAAAAATTGAATGATGTTTGAAATTTAAGATTTTAAGTGATATTATATATATATATATATATATATATATATATATATCTGATAGTATATATATATATATATTTTATATATATATATATATATATATATATATATATATATATATTATATTATATTATATATATATATATATATAATATATATATATATATTTATATATTTATATATATATATATATATATATTATATATTATATATATATTATATTATTTAAATTATTATTATTATATAAATATTAATTATTATTTTTTTTTAAATAAAATATATAATATATATATATATATATTTTATATATATATATATTTATATATATATATATATATATATATATATATATATATATATATATGATATTATATATATATATATATATATATATATATATATATATATATATATATATATATATATATATATAATATATCAGACACCCTTATGGTTAGCAGCAAACAAAATATTTATAGAACAACTTTATTCAACGAGACACCATTAGATGATTCTGCTTTCTTCCTGGACTTTACCGGCAGTGTTGTGTGTGTTGTGTATGTTCGTCCATACATGTGTATATGTTAGAGTGTATGGACTTATATATTTTTATTTTTTATTTAATTTTTATTTTATTTTATTTTTATTTTATTTTATTTTTTGTATGAGCGATTGTTTGAAATTTTTATTGATTTTGTCCCGTTCCAAGTTTACTTGCATCTTTTTGATATCTATGTATTAGTTTTAACGCTAGAACTCGGTGAACATCAAGGTGACTGACGAGGCGTATTAAGCGAAAGCTCTCACCATTTAAATATTTCACCGTTGTTATATATCTTGTCTCTTATTTTTATCATGTTTTAACTTTGTGCAATTTTACAAGTTTGATTTTCATTAAAGTTTGAAAATTCAAAATATTTTGTTTGCTGCTAACCATAAGGGTGTCTGATATATTATAAAAATAACTACGTATACACTTACTTGGAATTACTATATATTTAAAAATATATATATATATATTATAAGTATATATTATATATATATATATATATATATTATATATATATATATATATATATATATATATATATATAACTTGTTTAATTTTCGTTCCGCTCTGAATCGTTGCAGGGATATTATTCGACAGGTTAAGCGTGCTTTCACCAAAAGGAAGTGTGGTGACCTTCTTGGATCTCCTTTTGATATAAATTTCTGGCCCCTTGCCACAGACATCTTGAATAACTTCTGTAAATCTGCCTTTCCTCCTCTTATTCGCTCTGACGGATCTGTAGCTAATACTCCTTCCGAAGAGGCCAATCTTTTCGGCCTCTATTTTTCATTTAATTCCAACCTGGATGATTCTCACAACCATCCTGCTACTTCCCCTCTCAGGTGTTCCATGGTTCCTTCTGTGATTACACATGATCAGTGCATGTGATCCTGAAATCTATGAACATCATGAAGGCTAGTGGCCTGGACGAAATTCCTCCCCATGTTTTGAGGGAGTGTGCTTTCGAGTTGGCGCTTGTTCTCGTTCGGCCTTACTTTCTATGCCTTAACTCTAACACTTTCCTTCAATGCTGGAAGCGTGCATATGTTCAACCGAACCCGAAGAAAGGTAGCCACTCTTATCCTTCTAACTATCGGCCTATAGCTCTCACTTGTATTCTGTCAGAAATCTTTGAAACTCTTCTCAACTCTCATTTCCTGGATCACCTGGAATCTTATTCCTTCCTTTCTGATTACCAGTATGGTTTTTGACGTTCGAGGTCAACTGGTAACATTCTTTCCTATCTCATTGATCTAAACGATCTGCCTTTGCGTACTATGAGGAGTCGTGCGTGGTGGTGCTTGACATATCGAAAGCCTTTTACCGAGTATGGCATGCGTCAATGCTCTCTAAGCTCCTTTCCTTTGGGTTCCCTTCTTCTTTTTGCTTACTTATGTCTAGTTTTCTCTCAGATCACTAAATATTGGCACTTGCTGAAGAAGCGACCTCTTCTTCCTTTCCTGTTAATTGTGGTGTTCCGCAAGGTTCTGTTCTATCTCCAACTTTATTCTTCTTTTTGTTTAACGTTCTCTTTAGCTAAACGTCTAACTCTGTTCATTCTTATGCCGATGACTCAACTCTCCATTCTTGCCCTCATTTCAAGTCTACTTCCGCTTTTGCTTTTGGAATTGCTTCTCGACTTCAGCTTTCAATTCCATTCTTGCCGATCTGAAAAGGATTTCCCTGTGGGATAGCCTCAACCTTGTGAAGTTCAAATCTCTAAAATCTCAACTTTTTCACATCTACCTCTCAAAAATACCACTGAACTTTCCTATCTTCTTGAACAACTCTCCCGTCTCACCTATAGACAACATAAACATTCTTGGTCTAAACATAAACAATAAACTATCTTGAAAACCTCACATCACAACGGTTGCTAGGGTGCCTTCAAAGAAGCTGGGAGTTCTATTCAGGTTGAGGGAATTTTTTCTTCCGAACAGTTACTCCTAGTATATAAAAGTCTTATCCGCCCTTGTATGGAGTACAGTTCCCACAATTAGGTGGGGATCGGGTTCTGCCATTCTATTGGATAGGATTGAGGTTAAAGCTAAAAGATTAATAAACTGTCCCCTACTTTCAGACTCCCCAGACCCTCATGACGATGGTTCACTATCTCTTTACTATAGGTACTACAAAGGCAGGTGATCGAGTGAGTTGACCTCTCTCATTCAGCTACCAATGCCTAGCCATCGTTGCACAAGGGGTGGCCAGCTTTCTCATGAATTTTGTGTGAATATTGGGAACTCCAGGCTTGTTCGTTGTAATGTCTCCTTTCCGGCCACCTCTCTTCTGTGGAACTCTCTGTCTTCATCTGTTTTTCTTGATGTATTTAATCTCACTCTCTTTAAGTCTTCAGTCTGCGGTCACCTCCGAGATTTTTGTTAGGTTTGGGGTGGGGTGGGGTGGGGTGGGGTGGGTTTCCCCCGTCCTTTTTTTCTGCCCTTCCTCGAAAAGGGCTTTGACTGTGAGGAATTATATATATATATATATATATATATATATATATTATATTATATATATATTATTATATTATATATAAATAAATAATATATTTATATATATCTATATATTATATATATATTTATTATATATATATAAATAAATAATATGATATATTATATATATACTACTATATATATATATATATATGATATATATATATATATATATATATATATATATATATATATATATATTTATATAATTCATTATTTGGTAACAAAGTAATAAAACTTTCTTTAATAAAAGATATTAAATCAATTTTAGGTTTCTTAAATAGAACTAATAAAGTTTATTCGAATGAGCTTTCAAAATTCGTTCGTTGAGTGAAATAAGTTGTTCTAAATTTGGTGATAGAAACATTTTAATAATTTCTTGTAAAATTTGTTGAGAACGAGTAAATACAAGAGGGGGTAACCCTCCTAGTCATTTAGTTTTCTTCCCAAGAACAGCTGCAGCCAAGGAAACACAAAGGAGGCAGCTACAAAGAACAAACGAAGAAGAAAAAGAAAACAGAAAATAAAAATAAAATCAGAAACAAAGATGAAAGTAAAATATAAGAATCTTTAAAATTGCTTGTTTGATTATTAGAAGGGTGAGCGCTGAGGGTAAGAGAGAAGAGTTAGTGCTTTTTTGCATGGAAAAATGAATAGATATATGTGCTTTAAGTGAAACAAAGCTGAAATTCAAAAGAGAGGAATGGTTTCGAAGCTACAGGGGACTAGTTTCAGGTGTGAGTGACAAAATCATGGCTAGAGAAGGTGTAGCGATAGTTTTGAAAGAAGAATTACGGAAATATGTGAAAGAAAATAAATTTATTAGTTCTAGATTAATATAGGTAAAATGGAAATTGAGAAAAGAAGGCTGAATATTGTAAGTGTGCATATGTTCCAGGAAGTGGATAGTGCAGAGGAAGTAAAGGTGTTCAGGGATGATAAGGTGAACAATGTAATTGTTTGGATGGTTTCAATAGGAATGATAAAGTATGCTTGTTAGGTGATTTATTTAAGCTGAAGGGTGGGTGACGTACAAGTTCAAGGAATAGTAGGCCCTTTTGGATTACAAGGTAAGAACAAAAATTTGGGAAAATTGGTGGAATTATGCAATGCTAAAGAGATGATAATAGAAAATTCATGGTTTAACAAAAGGAACATGCACAAATAAGCATGGGTTAGTGGAGTTACTAGTGATCGTTCTCTGCTTGATTATGTATGTGTAAGTCAAACTGAGAAAGACAGGTTGTTGGATGTGAAAGTCTTGAGGAGTGTAGTATGGGACATATCTGATCACTATTTATCAGAAACAAATATAAAAGTGAAAGAAGTGTGGAAGAAAAGATTGAAATTTAGAAGAACTGTAAAAGTTACATAAGTAGAGAAATTAGAAAATTAATTATATTCAACAAAACACGAAAAAATCTTAGCAGAAAAATGGGAATAGTGAAAGAAAGAGTAAAAGAAAGAGTAAAAGAAAGAGTAAAAGAAATAGTGAAAGAAAGAGTAAAAGAAAGAGTAAAAGAAAGAGTACAAGTAGAATGAAAACCTTTTAAGGAAACATTATCGATGACAACAAGGGATGTTTGTGGTGTAAAAAAGATTGTGGCTGAAAATGTAAAAGCGAATGGTGGAATGAATAATTAGGTGCTATTATTAAAATGAAAATAAGAAGTTTTGTAAAATATTTAGCTATTAATATCCAGGCAACATGGGAGGAATATAAGAGAGTGCGAAATGAAGTTAAAAAGAAAGTGAAAGCTGGAAAGAGAAGGACGGAAGAAAGGTGGAGTTAAAAGATTGTTGCTAATTATCAGGAGAGGAGTAAACTGTTTTGGAAGGAGATTAACAAGGTTCAAAATAAGAGAGAAGTCGTCCTAACTGGAGTAAAGACTTTGGTTGGGAATGTAGTTCAGAATAATAGGGAGATCGAGGAAAGTTGGAGAAATCATTTTAAGGAATTACTAAATCTGGAACAGTAGATGAGGAGGAAGAAATAAGACAAATTAGATTAGAACACAGAATATTATGGAGAAAGAGTCTAAAAGTAAAATTGTAGAACATGTTACAAAGGATGAAATTGTGATTGCTACAAAGAAATCAAAATGAGGAAATCTTCTGGATTGAATGCAATACAAGTAAGAATGTTGGAAATGGGAGGTAACTGTCGTGGAGTGGTTAATGAGATAATTCAATGTTTGCTGGGAAAGGTGCGAGGTACCCCAATATTGGCAAGACACCAGTTTTGTTCCAGTTTATAAGGGAGTGGGTGACTAAAAGGAGTACTGTAATTACAGAAGAATAAGTTTATTGAGTAATGTAAGTAAAATTTATGGACGAGTAAAATACTAAAAGTTAAAAATATTACGGATAGACAGTTTGGGGAAAAACAATGTGGTATTAAGAATGGTAGAGGTTCCGTGGATCAGGCATTTACCTCGAAAATGCTGGCAGAGAAATACTCAAAGAAGAAGAAAGACGTTTTGCAATTTTGCATGCTTCCTTGAAATGAAAATGGCTTACGACAGAGTTCAAATAGGGAAGCTGTGGAAAGTTTTGGTAGATTATGCAGTACACTGAACGCTCTTAATTTTATAGGATTAGTAGGGCATATATTAGGATTAGGAGGAAGGAATTGAAGCTGTTTAAAGTAGGAGTAGGTTTGAAACAAGGTCGTATGAGGTCTTCCTGGTTATTTAATGTCTTTATGGACAGTGTATTTACGGATATGGATATAATTGGGAAAGGGAATGATTTGTGGCAAGATGGTTTAATAAGAGGAACATATACAAATAAACATAGGTTAGTGGAGTGACAGGTGGTCGTGCTCTACTGTTTGCAGATGATACTGCGTTGGTTGCTGATTAAAAAAAAACTGGATTATTTGGTGCTTGAGTTTGAAAGAGTGTTCCAAGGAAAATGATAAAAAAAATTAACCGATAACAATTCACCGATATGTATAATTTAGACTAGGTTAGTTTAGGTTAGGTTAGGTTAGGATTGTGCATGCAGGCGAATTGTGAGTTTCGGACAATGAAAAACGAGAAGTTTTTAGTTAAAAAAAAAAGAACTCCAAAACATTTCTCTTATTCATTCCATGTCTAAACTACTTGAGGATTCTTTCTTTTTTTAATAAAAAAGAATGGACTATAAAGAAAACACCATAGATATTTCTTAAGCCTTTCATTTCCAAAACCACATTTCTTCTTTTCAACTTCGAATTCAATGTCCAAGTCTCACATTTATACAAAATAGTTGGATCAAATACACAATCAAATAAATTCATATTTACCTTCCTAGATATATTAATTACCCTTTTTCCATAATTCTCTAAGACTCTCACTCTCCACAACCCTTTGGTCAATCTATTCTTTCAACCTTCCCAAGGCCCTAGTCTCCATCCCTATGTACCTAAAAACTGTAGTTTTTGCTAGGCTTTCCCTATCCACCTTAATTGCATTCAACCTAGATTGATAATCATCTCCTTGTGGTTTTGTTCTAATTTTTATCACTTTATTTTTAGTAGGATTAATTTTTTTATCATTTTCCTTGGAACACTCTTTCAAACTCAAGCACCAAATAATCCAGTTTTTTTTTAATCAGCAACCAACGCAGTATCATCTGCAAACAGTAGAGCACGACCACCTGTCACTCCACTAACCTATGTTTATTTGTATATGTTCCTCTTATTAAACCATCTTGCCACAAATCATTCCCTTTCCCAATTATATCCATATCCGTAAATACACTGTCCATAAAGACATTAAATAACCAGGAAGACCTCATACGACCTTGTTTCAAACCTACTCCTACTTTAAACAGCTTCAATTCCTTCCTCCTAATCCTAATATATGCCCTACTAATCCTATAAAATTAAGAGCGTTCAGTGTACTGCATAATCTATTATAAACTGGAAGAAGACTGGTGTCTTGCCAATATTGGGGTACCTCGCACCTTTCCCAGCAAACATTGAATTATCTCATTAACCACTCCACGACACTGTTACCTCCTCTTTTCCAACATTTCTATTTGTATTGCATTCAATCCAGAAGATTTCCTCATTTTCATTTCTTTATAGCAATCACGACTTCATCCTTTGTAATATGTTCTACAAAATCACTTCTAGACTCTCCTCCATAATATTCTGTATTCTACTCTAATTTGCCGTCTTTCTTCCTCCTCATCTACTTTTCCAGATTTAGTAATTCCCTAAAATGATTTCTCTACCTTTCCTCGACCTCCCTATCATTCTGAACTACATTCCCAACCAAAGTCTTTACACCAGTTAGGACGTCTTCTCTCTTATTTCGAACCTTGTTAATCTCCTTCCAAAACAGTTTGCTCCTCTCCTGATAACTAGCAACAATCTTTTCGCTCCACCTTTCTTCCGTCCTTCTCTTTCCAGCTTTCACTTTCTTTTGAACTTCATTTCGCATTCTCTTATATTCCTCCCATGTTGCCTGGATATTAATAGATAAATATTTTACAAAACTTCTTATTTTCATTTTAATAATAACACCTAATTATTCACTCCACCATTCGCTTTTACTTTTTCAGCCACAATCTTTTTTACACCACAAACATCCCTTGTTGTCATCGATAATGTTTCCTTAAAGTTTTTTCATTCCTCTTGTAACTGCGTCGGGGGGATGAGAATAGGGCCTTGGAAGGTTGAAAGAAGAGATTGACCATAGAGTTGGGGAGAGTGGAAGAGTCTTAAAAAATTATGGAAAAGGAAAATATATCAAGGAAGGTATATATAAATTTATTTGATTGTGTATTTGATTCAACTATTTTGTATGAATGTGAGACTTGGACATTGAATTCGAAGTTGAAAAGAAGAAATGTGGTTTTGGAAATGAAAGGCTTAAGAAATATCTATGGGGTTAAGAGAAATGGCAAGATGATAAATACAAGAAAAAGAGAGATGTGTTGCTAGGAAAAAAGCCTAGAAAAAATTGCGAATAAAGGAACACTTAGATGGTATGGAAAACTGCTTCGAATGAATGATGCAAGATTGGCTCTAAAAGGTTTTAATGTTTGAGGTATAGGAGAAGGGGCAACCCAAATGGAGATTGCTTAATGGAGATAAGCAATTATTACCAACAAAGGACATTAATATGGTCGAAGGAAATAGATTAACATTAAGTTAGGTTATTGGAGGAGAGTAGTGCATGGAACTTTCATTTATAAGCTTCAGAATTTGCACAGACCGGAAGAGCAGAACTATTTGAGCTTTTCGGAACGGTGGCTGACGCCACACCGCAGCTATGTGGGAGAAGGTGATGAATAATATAATATATATATATATATATATATATTATATATATATATATATATAATTATATATATTTATATATATAATATATTATATCTCTCAACATATATATATATATCATATATATATATATATATATATATATATATATAGTAATATATATAATATATATATATATCATATATAATATATATTATAATATATATATTATTATATATATATATCATCTATATAGGATATTCATGGTTCACACTCTCAATCACGTAACGCTCATCTACTACCTCAATTAACTATCACCTATATACTAAGTATAGTATATATATATATTACTTTTCTTTATTTATTCCACTAATCCATATTTTTATTCTGGCCTATAAGATTTTATTACGGGTGTATTGGTTTTTAGTTATTATATATATTATATATATTTATATTATCATTATTATTTCTCTCATTTTCTCAATCATTATATATATATATTATTATATATATATATATATATATATTATATATATATATATTATATATATATATATATATATATATATATATATATTATATATAAATATATTATATATAGGTTCTTATTATTATTATATATATATATATATATATATATATTTATATATATATATATATATATATATATTATATATATATATATCATACTCTTTTCATTAATAATTCAATTAAAACCTCTCAACTTCAATATTGTATAAATATAAACTCTGGAGTTTTTCCCCATTGTTTCCAAGCAGTATCGACATTTCCTCGCGAATTGAATAAAATCTATCTATGAATTCAAACGTGCTCTTTAAAAAGTTGAATAAGAATTTGTAATGTAATATTCAACTTTTTTTTAAAAATAATAATAATAATAATAACAATGTTCCACTTTCTATATAAGGTGATCCATAAATTGATAAAAGAGATGATAAGGGAATTAGTTTTGATGCTATTTGTCACATTCAATTGCATTTGATGGGAATATAAAACAGAATTTAGCTCTGAAGTTATTATTATTATTATTATCATTATTATTATTTATTATTATTATTATTATTATTTATTATTATATTTATCATTAAATTATTATTATTATTATATTATTATTATTATTATTATTATTATTATTATTATTATTATTATTATTATTATTATTATTATTATTATTATTATTATTATTATTATTATTATTATTATTATTATTATTATTATTATTATTATTATTATTATTATTATTATTATTTAGTACTAATGTTATTTTTATTATTATTATTATTATTATTATTATTATTATTATTATTATTATTATTATTATTATTATTATTATTATTATTATTATTATTATTATTATTATTATTATTATTATAATAACATTTTATTTATGATTTACATTAATTATTATTATTATTATTATTTTATTATTATTATTATTATATTATTATTATTATTCTTATTCTATTATCATTTTTCATTATCATTATCATGGTATTAAAATTAATAATTACCATTATCATTTATCACCCTTATCATTCTTATTATTATTATTATATTTTTATTATTATATTAATTATTGATATTATAGTTAAAAAATATTATTATCTATTATCTATTATTATTATTATTATTATTGTAGGAGTTGTAAAAATTTTATTTTAATTTACGAAACAATATTTAAAAAATTTTCTCCCTCTTCACACATTCTAGTTGAATAAATACATTTTTTAAACTGCTTCTACAGAACAGGTTATATTTGAAGCAATTAAAATATTAAATTCAATGAACACTTCTTTTTATTGATATATGCTGCATTTCATTTTTTTACTACTTAATACTACTCACCCCTAAATATTTCATTTACCTAAATAATATATATTTATATATCTATTATTATAAATACTTATATAATACTTATAATGATTTCGTCTATTTTCAATACCATTACTTCTCGGCATGTACTTTCTTTAATATCATAAAATTATATATCGGTACTATTTCTACTATATATCCTATATATTTATTCATATATTAGGCCTATAATTAGCATTATTTATATTGTATATTTCACGTCCACTTTGATAATACATAGTATCACTATATATCTAGTATAGCTTTATATATATCTAGAAAATCTACAACACTATATGGATTCTCTCTTACTTTATTTTGTAATTTTAAATATTTCATATGTTATATATTAGACTTAAAGCATTATATTAATTATATTATACTAATATTGTATATAATTTATTCCATGCAAATGCATAATCATCTTCTCTCTTACTCGCGCTCACACTCACTATTTATACTAATATATATATCAATATAATATAGTACTATTATATTATATTAAATATATAAAATGATTATTTACTATTATTTATTAATATATATTTATTTACTTTTATATATATTATATTAGTATATTATCTATATATTCATTGATATATTTATTTTTTTTTCTGTTTTCTTTTATCTTTCTCATATTCGTTTGTTAGTTAATTATATATATTCTGTATTAGCTTGACTTCCTTTTATGTGGATATAGTTTATTTTATACTTTGGTATGCAGTACTGTACTATTGGGAAAGTAATAAAATATACTTAAATGACTATAGGAGTATATAGGTAGTTATATTATATTAATACCTAACCCTATTCTCTTTTATATGTATTTTACTTTACTTCGATTCTCACATATATAATATATTATTTATACATATATAGAATATTTTAATTATTTAAATATATATATATATTATCTTTATATATTCTAAATATATATAAACTATCATATATATAATAATTATACTATATATATTGTCATATCATATATATTATCTACTCTCAGCGTATTATATTAGTATACTACTTACCTTATATATATATATACTTATATACTATATATATATCATATGTATATGTATATAAATATATATATATATACGTATATATAATATATATATATCTCACTATATATATTCCTATATATATATATTATTATATGATATATGTATTATATACTATTATTATATATAATATATATTATATATATATATATATACTGTATATATACCATATTTATAATACATATTTATATATGATATATATATTCAATTATTATATACTTTATATATATACTTTATTTATATATTTTACATATTTTATATTTATTATCTTTACCCTATTAATATATATATATAATTATATATTATACTATTTTCTCTTTGCCGACCTATATCAGGATTGGCATTAAAAAGCCACCCTCAAAAAATAAAAAATAAAACACCTAAAAAAGAAAAAAAATCCATCTGAAGTGTTTTTTTTCTTTTTTTTTTTTTAATTTTTAGCAAAATAAACTAACCAAAATGACTCTTAGTTTGGAAGAAAGAAATGCTGAAAATGTTTCTCTAATTTAGCAACTATATTTGTTTATTTTTTATGTGGTTTATATTTGTGTTTAAGATTTTTATCGGCAGATTTTTCAAAAATATTTTTGTTAAATTAAATGAAAATTGAAAATAAATAATTCTAAAAATTTAAATGCATAAGTAAATTATGAATGGTATCTTTTAAATTTTATTGTACTACCGAGATAATTTAGATTTCCATTATTTAAATTACTAAATAAACTTTTCAGTTAATAAAAACGTAAAAATTCTTTCCACTTTGGTTACCATAATTTTGCGTACATATTTTTTAATTTTTCCATATTTTTGATATCCGAAGATTGGTGATATAAAGTTACCCATTCCAGTTCAAATTCTAAATTTTTCACTACATTGGATTTGAATTAAGTCAGTGAATTGAATAACATTCTCAATTTTTTCACCTTTTCAACATTTTGTTTTTGATTTGTTCTTAGATGTTTCTAGATATAGTTTCAAATTATAAAATGAATTCAGAGACGGCGAATACCGTTTACGATTTTGGACAGTAAACTCTATCGATAGCTAGATTGGGTAACGCTCAAACGAAAGGTGGATAACCCGGTGGTAGGGATATACCTATATACCTACTACCTCACTCTAATATCACTCAACCTATATATATATATATATACCTAACTACCTCATATTATACATACAATATACCTTTATATTGTTATAGTACTAGTGCAATGACTATTAGAATGAACTTTTCTATAAGGTAGTATTTGTATCGATTCATAATCATCATTTATAATATTTAAAGCATACAGTGTCAAATAGGTAAATACTCACTCATATAGAAGAGTATAGGTTTGTGCACTACGTAGTAATACGGGGTAACATATTTATATAACTGGAATCATAAATATTTTACCTGGATATTATACCATAATTATTATATTATAACTATAATATAATATTTCATAGTACACTGATACACTATAGTGACAACCATTGGTGCTAACTAGTAATGGTATAGGTCATTTTGTGAGTTTATAAGCTGGATATAATTATATGCAGGGTATCATCTCATTGGATCACCTGCTTTTTAGTATATAAGTACCTATAACGTAATAGAGTATAATATATATTAATAGTTATGAACCATCGTGTCATGTTAAGTAGTAATAGTTCTGAAGGGAAGTCTGAGTAATAGGGGTAACATGATATTTTATTATATATTTACCTGGTAATTATTGCTTTATATACACTTTCTAATTCTTATATTCCTATTGATATATGGTAGGAATATCCGGATACCTACCTATATATGGGGTGACCTTAGTGGATTACTATAATTCCCGTAGCTGATGTATACAGCTTAATTATATTCTTAGGAGTATTTACTTGTTATTTCCTAGGTAAATAGTAATAATAAAATTCCCTATTTCTCAAACCTTGATTAGATTACTTACGCTATATCTTGCTAGGCCACTTATAAGCTAAACCGTTTAGTTGAATGTTGATGAGTTTTTATTCCCGAATTAGTTTATATATAATTTGATTTTAATGACAATGAATTTTGACTAATGAATGTATTCCTGTGGATTGTTAGTTATATATATATTAGGTGTATGTATATACGGTGATAGAAGTTATGTCTAGGAAGAATAGTGAAGTCAGTATGTGATGATTATTATTTATCCACTGGATTAAGTTATTGAGAGGAAATAAAACAGTATATTGTAAGATTTATATATTTTTATAGGATTTTTGAACTCACAGGTTAGAGGTGCATATTACCACTGGTTGGAATACTATTTTATATATCAAGATTTCGGCAAGACACTTGGCTAATATTTAGGGCAGCTGGATGAGCAGCATCCAATAAAGTATATCATAAGTACTATAGTGATACTGAGTATAGATTTATAGCAATATAATATGAGGGCATAAAATAATATTATGTATAGAGAGTTAAAGTAATATAATTCCTTAATTCTAGTGGCTTAAGGTAATATATATTGTATATACAGCGTATGATACCTATATATATGTCTATAGCGCAATATATTTCTATAGTGATAGTACTTATATATAATAGTAGGTAATAGTATTTAAGTTTCCAGAGGCGACTCCTATAATCCACGTCGTGCTACTCGTGCTTAGCTTGTTATATGAATCGCTATACAAATATCATAATGCTACGATTTGATAAATTCTTTTTTTTTTTTTTTTGCAGAATTGCTCAAATGATAATTAATATTACATCAAATTAAATAATAGGCGCAAATATTATGTAAACGATTTTGAAGACTTAGAAAAGTGTAAAGAATCATAGCTCATTCAATATTATGCTATTTTTTTATCCATTAAAAAATGCAACTATTCGTGCCCAAATCGAATAGCGGAGAGTGTGCGTAGTGATGAATGTTTCCTGATAAATTGTGGATTATTGCTTGTTTTGGCATCTGGTAGTTCTTTTTGAGGTGTTGCCATTCTTTTTAAGCATACGAATAGGGAGAGACTAAGTACTTTATATACTTTAGTAGATAAATTAAAATTTAAATAAGAGCTCATTCGACTTTCCTTGCATTTGGGTAAATAGGAAACTATATGGGGGTGAAATTGGGTGAATAGGGACATCTTTGGAATTTCATATTTGTGTATAAATTTATTTTTTTCATTTTAAATTTTACTGAA
>JABUQX010000916.1:42500-45000 GCA_015478945.1 Trachelipus rathkii
AGTAGTAGTAGTAGTAGAAATCATTCATATTCTTGATTTACGATGTCTTTTAATGGTCTCAATTTCTGTTTTTATTTGATTTCCAATCCAAATGTTTCCTTACACCAGAACAATAAAGTAACATTATGAGAATATTATATTATAAGATGCACTCTTTTGAATGATTTAGGAAATCATTCATACAATATATATATATATATTATATATATATATATATTATATTATAAATAATATATATATATATATATTATATATATATATATATATATATTAGAGAGAGAGAGAGAGAGAGAGAGAGAGAGAGAGAGAAAAGTAGTGCTCCCGAAGCGATGAGATTACCCCACATTGGGTATATATGTAGTGCTAGGGAACACCCCGAAGCACCCAGCAGTGCCCATTCCCCCCCTCTCTGCCTGCGCTCATATCCACATTCTTTTTAGTCCTTCATCACACACACACACATAAAATAATATTACAGACAACACTTTCGTTATAAAGAAAAATGGTAACGACACGGATAACTTCAGAGATGTCAAGTGAGTATTGCTTCCCAAAATAGCCCCTCCCACTTCTCGACTTTACCTTTCTGATTCTATTCTTGCCGATCTGGATGGGATTTCCCGGTGGGGTCGCCTCAACCTTGTGAAATATAACTCTTTATTAATTCAACTTCACATCTCCCTGTCAAAAACACCTCCCAACTTTCCTATCTCTTTCGACGGCTCTAACGTTTCACCTGTTAATAACAAACATTCTTGGTCTGAACATAAACAACAAATTGTCATGGAAAACTCATAAAATAACGGTTGCTAGTGTGGGTTGCAAGAAGCTGGGAGTTCTATTCAGGTTGCAGGAACTTTTTTCTTGAGAACAGCTACTCCATCTTTGTAAGAACCTTATCCGCCCTTGTGTTGAGTACTGTTCTCACATTTGGGGATGGATCTGATTCCACCTATATTTTGGATAAGGTTGAGTAAAAGACTAATCAACTGTCCCGTACTTTCAAACTCCCATTACCCACTGTCTCTGTGACTTGACGTTGCGCACTATCTCTTTCTACTGTTACAACAACGGTAGGTGCTCGAGGGGGTAGACCTCTCTCATTCAACCGCTACTGAGTCAACCTCGTAGGCCGTAGCACAAGGAGTTTTTGTATAAATATTGATAACCCCAGGCTTGGCCGCTGTGATGCCTCCTTCCTTCCATCCACCTCTTCTCTGTGGAACTACCTCACAATCTTATTTATTAATCTTCCTCTCTTCAAAACTTCTTTCTGCGCTCACATGAGAGAAAAGCGTTATCATTTTTTTTTTTTTTTTGGTAGAGAAAAGCGTGAGCCTTAACTTTGAGAGGCTCTCATCTCTCTAATTATGTTGCCCCTCTTTGAAAAGAACCCTATCCCTGAGTGGTGACAACTTATGTATATATTATATTTTATTTTATTTATTATTTATTTTTTATATTGTTTATTGCAAACTAAGATTGTAGATCTTAAGTTATTTATATATATATATTATATATTATTTTTATTATATACTATAGTATATAGATATGTGTATATATAATTATTTTAGTTATAAGTTATTTATTATTATATTTATATATTTATTATTTTATATTGTTATTATATATAAAGTGATTATTATAGTTTATTATTATTTATCTATATGTATATACACAGATCTATTTATGTTTTATAAGTAATTTTATTATTTTATAGTTATCTGAGATTATGTTATATAATACTTTATTAATAGAATTATATAAAAATAATAGGAATAATAATAATATAATAGGTTATAATAATAATTAAAATATTTAATGAATAATAATTAATTAATAATATACTTGCATAATTTAATATAAAATTAATTAATATCTAATAAAAATGATATTAAGGGAAATATTATATTTAATATAATAATATTATTAATAATAATAATAATATCCTAAAAATAATAAGAGAATTTGAATTTTTAAAATAAATTTTATAGTTTTTTCATTATTTTGATAGAATTCAATAAAAAAAACTTTAAAGAAGAAAAACTAAAAAGAATATAAAAATTTGTCAAAAAAATTAAAAGGGAAAAATTTTCCCCAAAAAAAAAGAAAGAAAAAGAAAAGAAAAAAACAAAAATCAATACTGGAAAAATTAATGTAAGAAGACTCAGATGAAGCGTTGTGTTATTATTATAATTATAATTATTATTATTGTCATTATTATTATTTATTATTATTATTGATTTATATTATATTATATCTATTATTATTTATTATTATTATTATTATTATTATATTTTATTATTATTAATTATTATATTATTATTATGTATTATTTTTATTATTATTATTATTATTATTATTATTATTTTAATTATTATTATTTTAATTATTATTATTATTATTATTATTATTATTATTATTATTATTATTATTATTATTATTATTATTATTATTATTATTATTATTATTATTATTATTATTATTATTATTAACATTC
>JABUQX010000916.1:50000-67228 GCA_015478945.1 Trachelipus rathkii
AATTCTTGTAAAGTGCATTTCTTGATTACTTTCTAACGTGACTATAATTTTAGGCTAACTGTTTTTGAGATTAATTTTTAAGCCAAACACTTTATTTATAACTTGGTAATGATCGGACCCAAGCCTTTGGGTTTTTATGGAGTTCTTGGTGGGTGACTAAGGCTCGACCTCTTTCATCCGGTGGTAACTATCGACCGGCCTTCAGCCATATCCCTAGCCTAAGTATTAAATGGTGGTTTTTTTAAACTTCTTTGGATAGCGTTATCATATAAACTCACTTCGAGTTTTCCTAGAGGTTTTCCTTTGGGGTGACCAAAGGTTTTCGACCTCGATTTCGTTTCGGTTTTTTGATACCGGTTTTGGATCTCAACTCATTCAAAATAGTGGTTATACTATTTCTATTTATTAGAATAGACCTATCGTGTGGTCATCTTCTCTGAACTACGATATTATAAACTTTGGGTAGTCGCAACAGAGCTCGTCGGTGATAAACATGTGTAATATAACACTTTTTTAGCTGGTATTCCTCTCATTAATTTTATTTAGGAATACGCTGGATTTGGTATATTATTAATATTAATATATTAAAATAAACCTAAAACAAGATATACTTCTGTATGTTATCTTCGGTTTCATAATAAATAATTATGATCAGTATTACATTATGTATTAGTATATATAATATGGGCTCTTATTTAGATATGAGCCATTTTATTAGATAAACCATTCGTGTTAACTATAATAAATTGGCTTCTACTTTAAAATATTTGCCCTTAATCTTTTCTCTTAACACAATTATTGAGAAGTACACCTCATTATTCAGTCAGGTGTAATACAACTTCTTACGAGATAATACTCAGGGTGAGTGAATGGCTATAGAGATAGCGGGGTTTCTACCGGCTACTTCCGAGGGAAATCTTAACTAGTAGCTTATTAATAGATCTAAATTTCCGTCATATATGCCCTTCCGGGAGGGTCTCGGAACCCCACTACTCACCTCTTGGTATTTGGTAGTATGTCGCAGGTTACCCTCCACCCTTACCTCCTTACGGTAGTATATGAGATAGTGAGTATAAACGTACGCCCTCATCCCCTGTGTTCCCCGTATGAGGTACTGTAACTCACCCTTAAAAATTATTGTCCATAGTATGTGTAAATATCCTTTATAATATGAAATATATATATTTAATATAATATTACTATGATCTTCATAGCACTTATTCTATATGCCTATCTAATAAAAAATAAGTACCAATTTTTTATTATTATATATTTATTTATTATTTTTTTTTTTATTTATACAATTTTTATTATATATCATTATTTACAAAAGATCTCATAATGGGGCTTTTATTATATAATATTGCTATTTGCAGTGTTCGATGTGAATATTGTTATTTATTTTTTTAATTTATTTTATTTATTACAGTTTATCCTCATATTCAGGTTAAAAATTTTGCCAGTTGTCCAGCATATATGTTATATTCTTTTCCCTCACGATAGATAGCATTGATTTTGTAGTTTTGAGATATGGTATTGTGATGGTTTTTTAAATATTTTTATAGTATATACTAGTATATTATATTAATATATTAATTTATATTATATTAATTTTTAATATAATATAATATTTAAGTATATATATAATATTAATATATATATTATATATAATATATAGTATTATTATATATTTATTCATATATTATTATAATAATACTATATATTATAATTATATAATATATAATATATTTAATATAATATTAATATACTATAAATAATATATATTATTATTTTAATATTATGTATATAAGTATTATAAGTTATTATTATATTTATGATATAATTATTATAATTATTAATATATTATATATAATATGTATATATATATATATATTTATATTTATATATAGTAGTTATTTAAGTATATATATAGGGAATGTATTATAATATATATTACTATTATTAATATATAAGTAATATATAATATATATATAATATTAATATATATTATATAATATATTAATATTTATAATTATATTATAATATATATATATTATATATTATATTAATATATGAATTAGTAGTATTATTATATTTAATATGATATTTATATATTATATTAATATATTAATTGATTATTATTATCTATTAGGTATTATTAGTATATATATATATATCTAATATATTATATTTATTAGTATATGAATATATATAATATTATTTAGTTTTAATAATATAAATTTATATATAATTATATTATATAGTACAATATATTATTATTATATATATAGTATAATATATATTATTTATAGTAGTATTATGATAATTATATATATAAAGTATATATATATTATATTATTATATTTATATTTATTATTATATATGATATATATTAATAATATAATTATGATATTTAATTAAATATTAATATATATTATTATATTATTAATTATTTATTAATAATATATATTATATATAATTATATTATATATCTGAATTAATAATAGTTCGTTTATTTGGATTGGGGTATATGTTCTCAGGTAGTATTAGGATTAGTATGTAATTAGCGTGAGATGATAATTGTGATCCTATTTGATTATAATAGTATTGTTATTATAGTGGTAAATTATTTAGGGTAATATAAAAGAGGGAACTGTAACGTGAATATTATTACGATGAAGTGGGAGAAATAATTTAATTGTAGTAAATAGATAGAAGAGAAAAATTGTATATATTCATTAGGAATTTAGTGTCTTTAGTTATTTGCTATAGTGATATTCGATTAAATAGATTGCTATCGACTTGTGTGATCTCTTCGTGAGCGGAACTGTGTGTATCTGGAAAAGAACGAGTGACTTAGGAGTGTAGAGTGATTAGAGTGTTGTCTGTGATCCAAAAGTGATCTATACAGTTAGTGATTCACTATATGAGATTAAGCATTAATGAATGTTCTAAGACAGAAAATGCAATACTAACTTAATATGTATCGTGAATGTTTACCTTGTGAATTATATTATCGATACTATTGAGTGAGTGAGTATATAGTATATTATTAATAGGCGTATGGATTATAGAGATGGTTGATAGGGTGAGAAGTCACTTTTATGTGCAGGTATTTAGTTGATAATGTATGTTGGTGGTTAAGTGATCCTTGAGATGGTGAATAATCAAAAGTTATATGTATAATTAGGATTGTAAAGCGTGTGTAAGAATAAATGGTTAGTCATAATTAGGTAGATGGTATTTATGAGGATATAATATGCGTAGTTATGAGATCAGGTTTATGTTAATGTTCTTCCTCTGGATTATTATCTCAAATTATTAGTGTTTATATGGATGTTATAGGAGTTTTGAAAAGTATAATTTACGTAAGGTGGGTTAGATGTGAGGTAAAGTAGGTGTTTTAGAATGATTGGAAGATAAAGGAATGAGTGAGGTGCCTACGATATATGCGGATGATGTGTGTGAGTTATTACTTGTGTTAGTACGAGTCTACTGATAGAGATAGTTTTGAGAGGATTTAGGTGGAGAGATTTGTGCTAAGGTAGTTTATGTATATAAAATAAGTGAAGTGATTTAGAATATGATAACGTATAATAATAAGTAAGTGATTTATTAGAGGATTGTGATGTGAGGATGACCTTCAGTGTGAAGTTTTGACTATAATATATGAGATTATATGACAGGCTGGTGAAGCTCAATTAAGTGTTGATATACTTGAGTATAATTTTTAAGTGGTATATGTGTTGTGAAATAAGATAGTAGGAAACGGGATGATGACAGATAGTATAGTAGTAGTAAATGTTGTTGAAGAGGCAATAGCAGTATGCTAAGGTTAGTGAAATTTAAATCAGTGAGTGATTTATTATAATGAATCATATTAATCTTGTGAGTGCACGTGATACTAGAGTTCTTTTAAGATAGGTATTAGTTGTTATCACTTATTGTTGATTTATTTGTATTATAGTTAGTTGAAGACTGTGTCTGAGAATATATAAGTATTATGATAGTATTAGAATCTTATTATATAGTTCTTAATGTGTTCTAAGTATAGACAATTTATAGGGCTATGTCATATATAGGTGTGATAATTAAGATATATATATAAATATAAGTTGATAGGAATGAACTTATTAGTAGGTAAGTGGATGTGGTTGTGATAGAAAGGGGTTAACTGAGCGCAGACATAACTGACAGACTAAATGCTTGGAGTATGTGCTTTGGGTCAGTCTGTGGTACATCGAGAGATAATCACTTCTGGTTATGTGATTTGAAAATTCACATGCGTGTTATTTTTATCTTCAAAATTTCCATAGAAAATGATAAAATTCTAGTGTTTAGTTTGTTAGACGGACTTCCGCCTCGGTGAAAATCAGATGAGACACCAGTTGTGGAATTTGCGCGTGATTACGAAGCTCGTGATATAATAACAAAATTGATGAGAGTAGATAATTGTTGTAGTTATTTATTCCTCTTCTTCCTCAGATACTTCTATAATAGGAGATAATGGTGTTGGATAAAATCCAAATGCTTGTTCTTCTGATTCATAGAAAGCTGGGCCATGTGAGGATATGAATACCTTGACATGATCGATTGTTTAAAGTTGATATATATGATATATAGGGTCTACGTGTGGATTCCTATATTAGTATATATGCTTATATAGTGATGAGAATATGTCCTTTGTGATCTGTTAGACGAGCTGTCTCATCATATAATATATAAATTTGAGGACAGTTAATGAGGGTGCGGTAAGCTGGGCTTTCTGTATTTAGCACTTATTTGTATCCAATGTTATCTCCTACTATATAGAGCTTATTTTCTTTCTCACGATATGTACTTTTGTACATGTTCACTATTAAATCCCTCTCATCTTGGGTGTAGAAGAGGATGTTTGAATGAATAGAGTATAGTAATAGTATATATATGTAGTATATGAAGTCGGAAAGATGGAGTACCCAGGTACCTACAAAATGATAAAAATGACAATATAAGGTGAACCTAATAGGGATTTGGTACCATAAGGGTTGGAAACATAAGGAGTGGGTATAAAGGACATTAAGTGGTGGAATAAAGTGGAATTTGTAAGAGAAAAAATATACTATCGTAATAATATTGAGTAGAGTGTATATAACTATTATTATTGGATCTATTCGTGAAGAAAAATAAAAATTTAAAATCGAAATCATAATTATAAGTTATACTGTAATTTATCTATCTATTATACTGTGGTGTACTGTATTATATTCTCCGATATTGGTTTGTTCATTTATTTGGAATACCATGTATCTTTTGTAAAGATTTTACTGATCATATAAGGTGTAAATTGATGTAATATATTGGTTATTTTGTAAAGTATTTGGAAGAAAAAATTTAATAAATCCTTGAGTAGGGGTCAGTATGGAATACATTTAATATATAATTAAGTATTATATAGTATTTATTTGGTTTATAATTATGAGTTTTTTAAAGATAAGAGATAGTATTATGTTATAAGGTTTTGAAAATTTTTTTCTTTTATTTTCTTTATTAGAAAAAATTATTGAATAGGCATTCTTATAAAGTTATAAATATTTCAAAATAATATATTTAATTTATTGTTATTTATATATATATTTGCTACAATATTATTGATAATTTTCTATATTATTAATTTATCAAATATTTATATTCTTTATATTAGATGAATATGTACGCTATCATAATATACATGTGATAACAACAATAAGAATAAAAGTTATAATTTATTTTATAAATTCAAATTTGAAAAAAAATTAAATAAATGAAGTCGCAAAAGATTTTTTGTCTTTTATTATCTTTATTAGAATAAATTAGTGAATCTGCTTTCTTTAAAGTAGCATGTCTTTTCGTCATTAAATATTTTGCTTTGGAAATTTCTAATTCTCTTATCGATTAATATGTACTATAGGATAATAGTCAATAGATAGGTATATTATAGTAGGGCTTGAAATAACCCCTCATATCTATATTTGTTCTTACAAATGAATTAGTGAAATAGTTATAAGGTAAGTTATTATATAATAACTAATTAATTAAAAAAAAAATTTATTTATCATATCTACGTCACATCCCTTTTAGAGACTGGAAAAAGAGAAACAAATATAACAAACACATAAGAACTAATACACAAATGTATCTGATGATTGGTATAATATGATATAATATATTATAATATAAATAAATATAAATATATAAATATATTATATGATATTAATATGTATATTATATATTTATATACTATATCTGTGAATTATAATAATATATATATATAATATATATATATATATATATATTTATAATATATATTATGTAATATGTTTATTTCTAAAATATAGCTTAGCTATCCATGTATAATATATGATGGTAATATTACTGTATATACTATATAAGTAATATAATATATATTATATAATATTTAATATATTATCTATATTATTAATTAATATATATTAATATATATATATATATATATATATATATAATAGTATATGATAGTATATTATATATGACATAATACATATATATATATAATTTAATATAATCTAATATATATATAATTATATGTTGTAAATTATAGATGGATAGTAATTTATTTTTTTTTTAAAAATCTGATAACATTAATATATATATATTAATATATAATTATATAATATATATATAATATATATAGTATGTATAGTATAATATTATATATATAGAAAGTGTTCGATAGACCATCCGTACTTTGTGTGCGTATGTTTGTAAAAGTGATATGACAATCTTGGGTATTGCATAATAGTTATATAATTATATAGTTATAAAGAGATAATTATTATATTATAATATTATTTAAAAGAACATACGTTGCTTATACAATTACATTAATATATTAATTATTATATTATAATATATAATATATATAATTATCTTATATATATAGATTATAAAATATATATTATAGTATATTATGTAATATAAGCTGTAAGTTTTAATCCCCAACGTTTTAAATCTTTCCAATACCGTAATATGTATCGATACCGATAATATCATATCGATGCTTCCTATTTATGATTGAATAATAAATCAAAAATATAACATTATTATATATATATTATAATTATAAGGTATCTAGTATATTCAATATCATATATTAATACAATATATATATATATATATATTGATTATTATTATATAATATTATAAATATATATTTATATATATCTATTAATAATAATATAATTATAATATACAAAGAAAGTTTTCCGATCGCCTATTATACATTTGTATTAATTATGGATATAATATAAATTATAGGAGATATATATATACATAACAGTAAGAGACCTTATTATAAAATTAAAATAAATACTGCTAAATATATATATTATATTATATATATATAATATAAGTTATCAGTCCTCTAGAAGAGCCTTACATATTCGCATATCTCAAAACTATATATCAGCTAACCGGGATATTAGGAATACATTATTTGCTGGGATATTCTCTGTAATCATTTTTAGTGCGGAAATGTAAAAAAAAAAATTATTTTGTTCCTTCTTTATATCTTTATTGCTAGTAAGCTAATTGTATTATTGCAAAAATGAAGAATTTATTCTTGTTATGTAAGCGTTATCTCTCTGTCTCCACAATAAATTCCCTAGACTTTCTAATAAATTTTGTTTTTGTGTTTGTTTATACTAATTGAATATCTCTATCCACAGGGTAGGAATCCGCACTCGACTGCTAGGATTGTCGGGGTCCCTGGCCTCCGGGGAACTACGCGCGTTGGACTATACCGATTTCCTCTGGCAGGATGAGGTCTCCGGGAACCCATCCCCGCTTTCTTTGTGTTATTTGGGTGGTGCGCGGGTGTTGTACCTCCGCGCCTGGCCCTACGGGGTGTTATGGAAAAGTAGCGTCCCCCTGTGTCTTCCGCCGTGCCTGGCTCGAGTTCCCCTTAAATTTGCCGTTGTTAATACCTTTACAAATAATGACAATTATTATATCTATGTCCCACCGCTCGAGCTCCCCCCCACCCTCAAGAAAGGAGAATGCGTCAATTTTATGAGGTTTTTTTATTTTTTTAATTTTCTTTATCATGTATAGCCTAAATTTTTACCAGGATTCAAAAAATGTAAATATTAATCAATTTCTTTTTCATGGTAGCTATTGTAGAGTTTGAGATATGAGACCTATGTTGGCTCCTTTCAATGACCCAGTCCTTATTTATTATATGAAATAAAGATTAAAAGGGGCCAATTATATACCTCCAATCTTATTTAACTGTTGGTACCAACTGACCTCTAAATAGGTTTACTTACCCTTGAAACTTGTTTCGGTTATTGAGGGTAAATAAGATCAATTACATAATGTAAAACGGGCAATACAGTAAGATAAGTAAACTCTAGATATTTTGAAAAAAAAATATTTGGGAGAAAAAGTATACTTCGAGCCACTATATGCCTGTTACTAGTACAATAAAAATTAAACTTTTCTCCTACTTTGGTAATTTCCTATCACTTTGTTGACACTTTCTACAATACCTTTTTATCTAGTATTCAATATTCTATAATATGTATGCAGCATGTTCTAAGACGTGTTATATATCCTTTCACAATTTGGAAATATTATCCTTCATATTCTTATATACTTTTTGATGAAGATTAATTGGAATACCAAAAAATAAGTCCAACGATCAACGTTAACTAAGCATGTAAAAAAATATATGAACCTTTCAAATTTATACATACAGTAGATTTGAAAAGGTTCCAATTAATACTCTCCATCGATTAATAGTTTTAATTAATTATGTTATATATATATTATAGACTCTCTCTCTCTGTTTTAATTCTCAGAAATAAAAAATATCTATACCCTAAGGGTATGATATCTATGGGAGGTACCTATAGGCGACGGGTATATAGGATCCACAACTTTATGGTATAAGGTATAGTAATATATTTCGTTATTACATTATATATTATAGGGTTCATCTCCACCTGGCCCCAGTGAGTTGTGAGCCACATACACATATATATATATTAACCATCTCACTATATTAACTATCACCAGATACTCTTACGTGACATATTATTCCTTTCACTAGTCTAATGCACGTTATCTTTTATTCAGGTTAGCTTCTGTAATATAAATAATCTACTATATAGACTATTTATTCATCTCCTCATATAGGCATATAATTTATCCTTATATCACTAGAGACTCTAATCCACTTTAGTATACCCTTTCGGTCTTATATATATATATATTATACTATCAAAATCATATAATAATGAGGTTTATCTATATATATATTAATCAAATCAGAACGGTATATATATACGGTATAGATATATATTATATATATATATATATATAACACTACTACACTAATATTATATATAATATATATTACTATAATATATATATATACACATATATATATATATACTACCTATATATATATATATATATATAATACATGTATAATGTATTATATATTTAATATTAAAAATATGAATAACATTTTAAATTTCTTGATGCAGTCCGAACGATCACTCGATAACACATCATATATCGAGAAAAATACGATTTATTATAAACTCTATATATCGATAAGGCACTTCTATTATGCAACTATAAGATTAACTTTTAAGTATAACCCATATATATATATAAGATATATAAATTATATTATATAATATATATATATATCATATATAGTATATATATATATAATATATAATATATATATTATATTCAGGTAATAATACGCAGACTGTAACAAACATTAAAAATAAAGAAACATTATTTAATTTCGTTTGTCCGCATATATTTTTATTTGAAAGGAAAAAATTTTAAGAATTTTTTCATGTCTTTTTGAATAAATCTATGTTTGGTTCTATAAAATACCTGCATAAGATTGACTCAAAGCCTGCACATAGGCCTCATCAGAATTTTTCAAATTTAATTATTTTAATTTATTTATAGAGGTAAACAACACTTAATTAACAAAAATGATAAAAACAATATTATTAAAAATTCAATAAAGGCACAACACCTTCACTGCATCTATTCCAAAACTTAACTCAGCAGAATATATGGTAAACATTTTATGTTCACTCTGTCGCACCAAAAGTGAAAATATCTGTACATTGATTAGTATAGATACGATAATTTAGATAGTTAGATAGATGAAATAGATAGATAGATAGATTAGATAGATTAAGAGGAGAGAGAGAGAGAGAGAGAGAGAGAGGAGAGAGAGAAGAGAGAGAGAGAGAGGAGAAGAGAAGAGAGAGAGAGAGAGAGAGTTTTTAAAATCTTTTTTTCCAAAAATTAATTTTTAAGTCCGATTTCACTGGGTGAGCGATAGTTTCGTACTCCGCGAAATTTGCTTATTTTTTCCGCATCAATTAAATAATCAGCAGTATGGATAATTGACGCTTGGTCCTCATTTATCAATCTTCTTTTTGCCCTATCCATTAAAAATACTACTCTACTAAAGCCAGAATAAATGAAGAATCTAACCCGTACGCCAACCGCCTTTCCAATAACTCTTAGGAACAGAGTAAGGAAGGAAAAAATTTCCAAAATGAATTTTAATATATTAAATTGTTATTACTAAAGTAAGTTGATTTTCTTTAAAATTATTTTCACAACCAAATCATTTTCTTTTTTACACTTTCAAATAAAATTTCCTAATATTTTATTTTACTTTACCATTTAAAGTTATTTTAAATTAATAGGGTACAGACTAACAAAATAATGCGGTAGTCGCTGAGACCCTACCCACTACGCTCTGACCTATCCCTGGGAAATGTATACGCCCCTGATTTTATATATAAATATATACTTATAATATATATATATTAATACTTATTTTTAACATAATTATATTTATATATATACTTATATAATATAAATATATTATATATATAGCCTTCTTTATGTCTACTGATAAAATACATATTAGTGAGGCTTAATTGAACCTTTCGTCTGAGTGAAAAACCTTTATTTACATAATTCATTTATTATTAAATATATAGAAAATATATATAGATTACTATCCCTATTCATTATTATATATATATATATATAATATAAATAACTTAATTACAAATATTAAATGATATAAATTATATAGAATTACAACGTATAATAAATACATTTTATATATATATATATATAACCTATATATATATAATTTATATATATATATATACCCTATCCTATTTATTATATAATTAAATATATATATATATATATATTATATATATAGTATATCTATTTATATATATATAATATTATTATATATATATATAGTATAAATATTATATATATAATATAATACACCTAATAAAATACTCATATATATATATATATACTTATATATAGCTATATATACCATAAAATGGTATTTATATATATATTACTATTATTTTTTGTAGCAAGAGAGAGAGAGAGAGAGTTAAGGAGAGAGAGAGAGTAGAGAGAGGGAGAGGGAGAGGAGCATGAGAGAGAGAGAGAGAGAGAGAGAGAGAGAGGAGAAGAGAGAGAGAAAGAGCAAGAGAGAGAAAGAGTTGTAGAGAGAAAAAGAGAGAGGAGAGAGAGAGAGAGAGAGAAAGAGAGAACGCAGAGAGAAGAGAGAGAGGAGAGAGAGAGAGAGACGAGAAGAAGGAGAGAGAGAGAGAGAGCAGAGCCCGAGTAAGGTAAATAAGTATCACTGGATTTAACTGCACTGGGCGATAATAAAATATATATTATATACATAAATATACGTATATATATATAAGTCGAATCATATATATATATTTATATCTCTATTACCTTTTATATATATATACAAATGACTATATAGTATACCTAATATTATATAAATTATTACTACCCATTATATATATACTATACTATATACTTATGTTTATTATATATATATCACATATAATAAATAATATATATGATATTATATATTAGTATATAATTATTATATATAAATATATAATATATATATTATATATATATATATAATTATATATATATATATAAGTGGAAAGCAAAGATAACACACAACATTAGTTAATCAATATAGTATAATACTAAATATAATAATACATAGGTATTATATATAATATATATATATAATATATATATAATACTATATATATATATATACTATATATATATATATATATATATATAATATATATATATATAATATATTATATTATAGATATTATATATAGATATATTTTATATATATATAATATAACTAATATAGTTATTATAATATATATATATATATTATACTCTATAGGGTATTATATATATAATATATATTATATATATATATATCATGGGTGATAATATACAATATATATATAAGCTATTAAGTACTTCGAACAGATAAACACTTATTTAGTTAATCAATATATATGATTGTTCAAATATATATATTATATATATATATATAACCTATTATATATATTTTATTTATGATATACTTATATATAATATATATAGTATATATATATATATATCATAACTAATAGAAATATATATTATATATATATATATATATAATACTAATATATATATATTACTTAACATATATATATGATATATATATATTAGTATATATATATATATATATATTATACTATATATATATATATATATCATATTTATAATATATATATATATATATATATATATAATATTATATATATATATATATATATATATATTTATATTTATAATATATATAGTATATATATATATATATATATAATATATATATTATATATATATATAGTATATATATATAATAATATATATATATATATATAATATTATGGATATATAGTGGCAAAAAAAAAATTAAATTTCACTTATTTTTTAATGTTTTTTCTATGGCTTCTGATTTTTTTAATTAACAAGTGTGAAATTTTTTAATATAACCTCATATATATATATATATAATATATTATTATATATATATATATATATATACTATATATATATATATATATCATATAATATATATATAGTATATATAATATATAATTAATATTATAATATATATATCTTGTATTATATGTATATATATTATATATATAATATATATATATATATATATATATATTATATAATATTATATTATAGTATATATATACTATATATTATATATAATATATATATATATATATATATATATATATATATATATATATATTATATATAAATATATAATATATATATATGATATATATATATATATATATATATATCTATATATATATAATATAATAATATATGTATAAATGATTTATTTATTTCTTCATGTATTGTGTTGTAAATTGTGTGTTAGGTATGGTTTGTGGAGTGTATTGTGTGTTGATTTTTTCGTCTGCCAACAAATAAAATCTAAAAACAATCTTAAATTTTTTTTTGGCGGCGTTAAGTAAATATACCTAAATATATATATATATTATATAGTATTAAATATATTATATTATAATATATCTATAGGCTATATAATATATACTATATATATAGTATATATCATAATATAATACTAATATATATAATATATACTATATATGAGTATATATATATATATATACTATATACTATATTATATAAATAGTATATCATATATATTTATATATATGATATATATATATATATATATATAAGTATTATATATATATATATATATAATATATATATATATATATATATATATATATATTATATTATATATATATATATATATATATATATATATATATATATGTAATATATATTATATAATATATATATTATATATATAATATTATATATATATATATATATATATATATATATATATATATATATATATATATATAATATATTAGTGCGTGTGCGTGTGCGTGGGCGTGTGTCTGTGTCTGTATATGTGTGTGTGTGTATCTGTTGTGGGTGTGGGTGTATTGAGGGGTTGGGGGGTTTTTTTGGGTTTTTTTTTTTGGGTTTTGGGGGTTGGGGGGGGTTTTTTGGGGTTGGTTTTTTTCTTTTTTTGTGGAGAGGCAAATCTTTGGGTTTGTTGTATTGAGTAAGTGTTATTTTCGACCTAAAAGAAATAAAATGGAAATCTATGCTTTTGCTACATTTTCAAATTTACATAAAAAAGAATGTTTTTTTTTTTTTTTTCTTTTTATAATTAAATTACTCCATATGGATCAAAAAGCCAGTCCCTTTTAAACTTTTTGTCTATGATATTTATTCAAAGAGCAAAAGGAAAGCCCTTTGGCAAATTTCTTGAATAATTAGCAAAAAATTTAAATATTGTTTGTTTTCAATGTGTCTCTAAAAATGGCCTTTAAAACCCCTTAAAACCTAAATTTTAGGTATAAATATATTTTTTTAAATATTTAAACTCCTTTTTACTTAATGGGGAGGGGTGTTAAATTCAGTATTAAAATTATTCTTTAAACCCTCCTCCCCCTTATGGACAATAAGTTTTTGTACCAAAGAGAGGAGGTTTAAATATTAAATATAAATATTAAATTTTATACTAAAAGTATTTTCTTTTATGAATATTGTTTTAATTAGAAATATAGTTAGTTTCTTTTTCACTGACTGACTATAATAATTGACAAGTTATTTTTTAACTTAAAACTGTAAACGCAAAATGAAAAAATATTTGGATAGTAATTTACCATGTTCGAAGCAGCAATAAATAGATATAACAGATAACTAAATAATAATAATTAAGTATTATAAATAATATCAGTTATAATTTAAAATATTTGGAGAGTAATTTACCATGTTAATAATAATAATAATAATAATAATAATAATAATAATAATAATAATAATAATAATAATAATAATAATAATAATAATAATAATAATAATAATGCTGAATAAAATGTATAATAATAATAAAATAATAATAATAATAATAATAATAATAATAATGGCTGAGTGAAATGTGTAAATTTTGGTGAATTGTCGGTTCTGAAATTCGCATGACCTTAAAAAGTTGGAATAGTTATCACACGATCCTAAACAATTGAAATCGGAATCACATGACCCTAAATAGGAATTGAAATCAAATAACAGGACTCTAAATAGTTGAAATCGGAATCACTTACCTCTAAACATCAGGAATAGGAATCATTTGAATCATAGGAATCACATAACCCTAAACAGCAAGAATAGGAATCATTCGAATCATATAAATCAAATAATCCTAAACAGCAGGAATAGAAATCATTTGAATCATAGGAATCACATAACCCTAATCAGCAGGAATAGGATTCATATGGTCCTTAATAATCAGATTGAGAACAGAAATCAGAAACACATAACGAAACACAATTCTGAATTGTTTGATCCTAAATAGTTAAGATCAAATGAATAGTTTGAATCGGAACAGGCATTCAAAGCAGGGCTCCGGCTCCGGCCCCGACTCCGACTCCTGTACTACCTCCCGACACGGACACCAGCTCCATCTCGGACTCGGCAGCCCTGATTCAAAATATCTTATAATCCGTTCAACACTAAATTCAAAGCTAATAATCATATTAAGAAGACTGTAGAATTTTAATAGTATTAATATAAATTATAACATTATATATATTTATAACTTGTTTCTTATTATTAATTTTTATTTATTATATATTATATGTTTATATATATATATGTATTTGTAGTTATATTTTTAGTATAAATTGTATTATATAGTTATATGTATTAATACCTATTTTATCATAGCCTATTATATATAAGGGTAGACTTCTGTTCATTGTATGCTATGTGTCTATTAGTAATATATATATTTTTATATGTGCATTATTCTATTAGTACTATATAATAAATAATATATATATTTTATTATTGATTAACATATTATCAGTTTATGGATGATATGATGTTTGCATCCCATAAAAAGTTAGGTTTTTATTTAATTATATTTTTGAATATCGATTTTTCAGCTGAATATTATTGTTTTTAATCTTTTATTTGGAGAAGAAATGTCGATTACTGTGTTAAACGTATACGTTTTTAGTGTTGTTTTGTTACCGTTTTTTGATAGCTTTATAAGCTCATTTGATTTGGTCAAGATTAAGTGTTTTTTCGTCATTGTATTCTAATAGATTTATGTATGTTTTATCTTGTTTGGAGCTAATTTAAATTGAAACAGATTTGGCTAGTTTCATTTCTAATGAACCATAAAATTATTTTACTTATTATTTATTATTATTGCGTATGATTATTATTTGTATTATTATATTGTCTTGGTATTATTTATTATTACTTATTATTATTATTATTATTAATTATTATTATTATTTTTTTATTATTATTATTCTTAATTTTATTTTAAATTTATTAATATATTATTATTATTATTATTATTATTATTATTATTATTTTATTAATTAAATTATTATTATTATTATTATTGCTTATTATTCTTATTAATTTATTGATTATTATTGATTATTAATGACCTTATCATTATATCTTTAATTTTGAAAAGACTTTCAAAGAATACATATCTTCTCTCTCTCTCTCTCTCTCATCTCTCTCTCTTATCTCTGCTCGTTCTCTCTCTCTCTCTTCTTCTCTCTCTCCTCTCTCTTCTCTCTCTCTCTCTCTCTTATTATTATTATTATTATTTATTTTATTATGATTATTAATTATTATTATCTATTATTATTATTATTATTATTATTAATTATTATTATTATTGCTTATTAATTATTATTATAATTATTATTATTTCATAAAAAAAAAAAATTATAAATTTCGCTTTTTATTAATTATTTACTAACATCTATTACTAATTGTATTTCTTATCATACGTTGCCATAACCGTAAATTAGCAAAAATTCTTAATCTCTCTCTCTCTCTCTCTCGTCTCTCTATTCCCTCTCTCTCCCTCTTCTTCTCTCCTCTCTCTCTTTATCTCTCTCATTCAAACTGACTGTTGATTATCATTATCCCTACATATTATTATTTTTATTATTATTATTATATATAATTATTATTATTATTATTAATTATTATTTTATTATTATATTATTATTAATTATTATTTTAACAAATTGACAAATTACTGTTCAAAATACATCTCTCTCTCTCTTCTCTCTCTCTCTCTTCTCTCTCTCTTCTTCTCTCTCTTCTCTCCTCTCTCGTCTCTCTCTCTCTCTCTCTCTCTCTCTCTCTGC
>JABUQX010000917.1:7500-10000 GCA_015478945.1 Trachelipus rathkii
TTCATTCTTTAAACTCATATCAAATTATACTACCACTTTTACTTCTCGGAATTGTCCTCTCATCTTTAATAATTTTCCGATTTTATCCTCGCTGTGGATAGAAATAACTTTGTGAAAATTTCAATTCTTTAAAAGCCCAACTTTTACAAATCTACTTCTCCAAAATACCTTCTAAAATTTTCCTGTCTCTTTCAACGAATCTGTCGTCTCTCTTGTTGACATTATAAACATCATCCTTGGCCTTAACATGAACAAAAAATTGTCTTGGAAACCTCACATCACAACGGTTGCTAGGGCGGCCTTAAAGAAACTGGTTCTGTTTAGACTGTGAGACTTTCCTCGTTTTCTCAGTTGCTCCGCTATGCAAAAGGTCTCATCCGCCTATGTATGGAGTAATGCTCTCATATCTGGGGGGGGGGGGCTCTGGTTTCACCCGGCTTTTGAGGGTTGAGTCAAAGGCCAAAAGGCTTATAAACTGTTCTGTACTTTCCAGTTCACTTGACTCTCTATCTTTGCGGTGCGATGTTGGTGCTTTATCTCTATTCTATAGGTACCGCAGCGGCAACTGCTCGAGGGAACTTATCACTCGCGTACCACCACCTTTATGACGCCTTCGTAGCACAATAGGTACTGTATCTGGCACGAGTATTGTGTTGACATTGGTAAGCCAGGCTAGTTTGCTGTGTTGCTTCCTTCTTTCCCACCACCTCTGTTTTGTGGTAAATTCTCTTCCATCTTCTGTTTTCCTACTGAATTTAATCTCCTCACTTTAAAGCCTGCGTCGGTGCTCATATGCCGCAATTTGCGCTAGAGGGTGAACTTTGAGAGTAACTACACCCCCTCCTTGAAAGGGCCTCTGGCCCCGTAAGTGGTGGTGAGACACTGTAAAAAAATCTTGAGTGGGCAGATATGTGGCAAATGAACTGAATCTCCTATTCCCCCCATCCAAACATCATTCAGATATCCCAGAAAATCATACTCTTTTCAACATTACCGTTCAGATGGACATATGTCGCAATCCCCCACACAAATTTTGACCTTTTCAAATTTAAAATTTATATTTAGACTTCTAGTACTTCACACACACAAAAGTCTTACCATAGCTCCCTACCACAAATTCACTCATCAGAATTGCAAATCCTTCTATCCCCTCCTCATTCCTTTCCACGCAACATAAAACACATTTCACACCAACACACATCATCATTTTCACCGTTTTCCTTTCATCTTTGTTCAAGTCACAGCGAGCAAATCAAATTTGCCCTTTTCTAAATACATAACCATCACCTCTCTCCTCATCTCCCTACATTTATTCCTCTGACATTTCATATACAGTACGATTCATACATTTTCGCCAGAAGGATAGAAGGGCGCTTATTGCGATCACGAACCTTCTTCCGAGGCATGCATTAAGCATTCCTGGCTAAAAGATAAGTGGTAGTATGGCAGCCAACCTAAACTACCATCGGTCCCTTAAGTACCTTCTACGACACGCAGGACATACGATGTATGCAACTCCCTATACGTATGGATATAAGGGATAGGGATGTCTGTAAGAAGTTAAGAAGGGTGTGGATATAAGTATGTGTATATGATATGTTTGTCTGGAGGATGAGTGTGGATATGACGCATTAACAGAATGGCGAACGATTAGGCACTGGAATGTCAATACATACCATAAGCCAAATGGGTATATATATATATAATATATATATATATATATATATATATTATATATATATATATATATATAATATATATATATTATATATATATATATATATATATATATATTCTATATATATATATATATATTATATATAATATATATAATATATATATATATATACATTATATAATTATTATTATTTTCATTATTATTTTATTATTTTATTATTATATTATTATTATTATTATATTATTATTATTAATTATTAATTATTAATTATTCTTGAGTTTAAATATTTTCCAAAATTCTTAATATTTTTTCAATTAATCGGCAAAATAATCGGCGAAATTTGCCGATGACGATGAGATGACGATTTAAAAAAATATGCGAATTTTTTGCCGATGACGATGACGATGACGATAATCGTCCCATCACTAATATATATTATATAATATTATATATATATAATATAATATATATATATATATTATAATATATATTATATATATATTATATATATATATATATATATATATATAAAAGGTGCACTTTTAAAGATCTTTACAACTAACTTTGGATTGATTGCTCGTAAAAAATACATTACTTCAACTCAACTATTATTATTTATCATAAAGATAAAATGTCAGAGTAGATCATAGTTTTTCTGGTATGCCCAAGTCAGACTTTCATCTTGTGCACCATTAGTTACACGTTCAATGCCTAGACGGTATTCAAGCTCCTCTTGCTATGTGTCGTCGCGTAACATATCACCGTTGATTTCATTAGACACAGCAATGATCTCATTGTCAAATCTAATAAAAGTTGTCAACA
>JABUQX010000918.1:5000-10000 GCA_015478945.1 Trachelipus rathkii
AACGAAAAATATAAAAACTCTTCGAGAGAGGAAGGCGTGTTCAGGATTTCAGAGAGGATGCCAGATAGCATTTTATATATATATATATATATATATATATATATATATATATATATATATATATATATATATATATATATATATATATATATATATATAATAAAAATATATATATATATATATATATATATATATATATATATATATATATATATATATATATATATATATATATACAGAAGTGAAATAAATAAATTGACCAAGCATAAATAAATTATATTAGTTAGCCCCTCGGAGGAAAATATTTATTATATTCTGGATAAATATTAAATAAATATTTTTATTTTATTTAATTAAAAATATGTTAAATTATTTTTATTATAAATTTGAAAAGCTATGTATTATAACTTCAGGCTATCTTATCTATGAACAGTTATTTGGGAAGATTAATAAGGGCATGGAGATTTTGAAAAACTCGAATTCCCTTATTTATTTAGAATCCCTTTTGCACCTTTAAGGTGAAGAGGAAGCTCTTGTACAGGAGCTGTAAAGAATATAGTTACATTGCAGACCTGGCCAGTTTGATGAAACAATATTCCTTACAATATTTTAAAAAACCCAAATAATTCCTTTTGCATAAAAGCGTATTATGATAAGGTATATATATATATATATATATATATATATATATATATATATATAGATATGTTAATATATTATATTTAGTCTTGTATATATATATATATATATATATATATATATATAGTGAAAGATGAATTTGAAAATATAGTATGGTTCTCGGAGAATCAATAAAATATTTGGTATAAGTTTTAATAAAAACGAAGTGTTTTCGTAAAATATAATACTTGTCTTGAACTCTCGTTGTTTCAAGTTAAAATAATAATAATTACAACGTATGAAAGTACACCTGGTCTTTCTACTTAGCGGTTCTTTGTGCGTGGTTCTTTGCTACGAATGCGACGGACTCCGCGGAACTTGTTAAAAACGCGACGATTAAACGCGACAACGACGATGACTGCGACGATTAAACGCGACGAACGCGACGATGAATTTGCGATTCATCCCGACGAAGATTAACAAAACGCTTTATAAAACAAAATGGCGGACGCAAGTCAACAAGGTTATTACCATTTATAAAAAAAAAAAAAAAAAACACCCATGAAGGTAGCTGAGTAAAAAATATCCACCTGATTAGCGATTGTGCTCATCGCTGGTCAGGTGGTCAGCACGAACGAAATGACTCCCCTACTACTAAGGATGATGAATATTTTTTTTTCCAAAATGATTATATATATATATATATATATATATATATATATATATATATATATATATATATATATATATATATATATATATATATATATATATATAGCATATAAATATATATATATATATATATATATATATATATATATATATATATATATATGTTAGTATATATATATATATATATATATATATATATATATATACAAACCGGAATATACTAAACAATTTTATTACTGAACATTTAAAGTTTGTTTTTAAATTCTGTATCAGTAATAAACTTTGTTCCTTTGGGGTGATGTTTTTGCAATAAAAACATTTTTTTTTCTCTAAAAAAAATCATTAAAAAAACAGTCACATTCTCTCTCTCTCTCTCTCTCTCTCTCTCTCTCCCTCTCTCTCTCTCTCCTCTCTCTCTCTCTCTCTCTCTCTCTCTCTCTCTCTCTCTCTATATATATATATATATATATATATAGCATATATATATATATATATATATATATATATATATATATATATATATATATATATATATATATATATATATATATATATATATATATATATATGAAATTTCCTTGAATAGATCGTTAGAAACATTATTTTATATATTAAACTGCTGACCGAATCTCAGAAAATTTAGGAGCCCATAAAAATTCGCTGTTTTGTGATAATGCGAAGCCGACAACGCGTTTATCATAAAAAGAAATTTAAATTCTACTTAACTTTCTTCAAACTGGAAATAAGACATTTTATATTATTAATTTTTTTATTTATTTTCATTTCTTTTTAAATATATTTTTTTTTGGAAATTATGAGAAAAAACATTTAAATTTAAGATAAAAATAAAAAAAAAAAAAAATTATATTGTTGAAAAAAAAAAAAAAAAAAAAAAAAAAAAAAAAGAAAAAGAAAATATATACTAAAAATCATTTCTCAAAATTTTATATTTGAAAAATGATAAACTTTTTCTAAATATTATTCTCTGTGAAATAATAATCATAATAATAATAATAATGAAAAAAAAAGAGAAACATCGGAAATTAATTTATATTTCAGTATATATATATCAGAATTTTGCGTTCAAAGACGAACCATTTTGGGAAAAGATACATTTCCCTTCTAGTTAGCTTATTTCCGTAGAAGAGGGTCAGCAACTCCGCTTCTCTCTCTTCCGAGCCATTTCCTCTATAAGTTTCAAAGTCGCCCTTGCGTGCATACTTTCATTTTTAGACGCTTGTTATCTCCGTGCGTCTATGAAAGAGTGTGTGTCGGTGTTTCTGTGTGTTTGTATGTGTGTGTGTGTGTGTGTGTGTGTGTGTGTGTGTGTGTGTGTGTGTGTGTGTGTGTGTGTGTAAAAAGCCTACTGTCTTATGTGTTTGTATGTCTTTGTGTGTGTGTGTTTGTGTGTGTGTGTTTGTTTGTGTACGTCATGACTCGTGTGGAAGTGTTTGTTTGTCCCTTCACTAGAATTTTAACCAATTTTAAAATACTGATAATAATAGCATTCATGCATTTTGTTAGACATTTAAATTGATGTTTTTTGTGCGCTTATCATATCATTTCGTTTGTATATATATATATATATATATATATATATATATATATATATATATATATATATATATATATATATATATATATATATATATATATATATATATGTTATTATTGTTATATATATATTTATATATATATATATTTATATATATATATATATATATATATATATATATATATATATATATATATATATATACTGTGATATCGCATTAATATAAAGCATGTGTTTTTTCTATAGCTTCGTATGTGTGCAAAGGACAGGCGTGGACGCTTCTTGCTGCTCCATTAGCCCAAGTATGTGAGAAGAGAGAAGATGTAAACACTTCATTATATGAACGAACGTTAGCGGCCTCGTGATATTGATACGTTTACACAGGAAACTTCTATGCATTTTAACGTGTGAAAATATTTTAAAAAAAGTACTTTTAAAGGTTAGAGGAACTTTAAACCTTGTTTATGTATGTATGTATGTATGTGTGTATGTATGTATGTATGTATGTATGTATGTATGTATGTATGTATGTATGTATGTATGTATGTATGTATGTATGTATGTATGTATGTATGTATGTGTGTATGTATGTATGTATGTATGTGAAATTGTTTTGCATCTCTTTTGGCGTCCAGAAATGATACAATTAGGAGTAAAAGGGAAAAGTTATTAGCTTTAGCATTTTGTAGGGAAAATGTTTGATTTTGGTGTTACAAGCATTTGTTGTGTTCTTGGGGATATTCTTTTATGTGATATATATATATATATATATATATATATATATATATATATATATATATATATATATATATATATATATACAATATATATATATATATATATATATATGTTTTATATATATATTTATATATATATATATATATATATATATATATAGTAGCAATAAACGCAAATGCGAGGCAAGCCATTCAGCGATCAGTATTGCCGTGACGTCACTAAACCCCTCCCCTTTTTGATATTTGTTATTTTTGTCGTTTTTTCTTTTTTTTATGTTATTGTTGTTATTGTTCTTATTATGATGCATACACATTAAAACAGCATATACATGTGCTGATTATTTCTACATGTACATTGTGTTTATTTCTGTTGCTGTTGTTGTTGTTGTTGTTGTTGTTTTTGTTGTTGCTGTTGTTGTTGTTGTTGTTGTTGTTGTTGTTGTTGTTGTTGTTCTTGTTGTTGTATTTTGGTTTTGCTGTTTTTTGTGTTTTATTCTTATTGTTGTTTGTTGTTTCGACGTGCAATGGCAAACACACACTAACATCACACACACACACACACACACACACACACACACACACACACACACACACACACACACACTGAATGACATCATATTTATGTTTGTCGTTTGATGATGCGTGCGCATGCATCTACTGGAGCATATATATATATATATATATATATATATATATATATATATATATATATATATATATATATATATATATATATATATATATATATATAAACATAAAGGTATTGTCATCAGATGTAACGAATCAGTGGGGAATATCTGTCAGAGGTAGCGAAGAAGGGGATTCTAATAGATTAACTTTGGCATTCATGTTACATAACAACATTAAACCTGTAGATATACGTCATTGTTGGAGATCCTCTCTTCATGGAATATTCAGACCTACACGTATAGGTTTCACCATTCGTCACCACAAAAAAAAAAAAACATTACAACCTTAATTAAAATGAGAGATGAGTTAGTTAATAACACATCTTGCTGAAATTGATAAATTTGATGTTAATAAATATAGCTCATGGCTTATTCTATTTAACTTACGAACAAGTCTGCGGTCAACCTTATGATAGCGATTTATATATCAAACGATAAACACTAAAATAAAACGTTATTCAGTGTGTGTGTGCCATCTTGGGTCGAAACAACAGAAAACAACAAAAAAAACAATAAATAACGGCAGAAATAAACACGTACACATATGTAAGCAAATAAGTACACATGTACATGCTGTATACATGTGTATGCATCATAATAACAACGTCAAATAACAACAACAATAACATAAAATAAACAGCAAGAAAAACGACAAAAATAACGAATATCAAAAGGGGAGAGGCTTAATGACGTCAGAGCAATACTGATCGCTGATTGGCCTTCCTTTCA